>OU026153.1:87775205-87875205 GCA_907269105.1 Volucella inanis | reverse complement strand
GTAGAGTTAGTAGTAGTAAAGTTGGTACACTTATCCACAATCTTCTTCATCAACTCAGTCGGGACACAGGACAGGAAAGAAAACAACCAAGAGAAGCCGATGTCAATTAAGTCAAAAACCAGATAATAAAACAAGTTAAGTTTGCGACATATGCAATAAATTTATATGTAAGCAGCATCCTAAAACTATCACTTTGTGTAAAAATTGTAATAACTGATTATATTTTCAACTTTTATTATTTAATAAAAAGAATTGTAAAAGTACAAATTGCATAAAAATGTATAACAAACATGTTTGAAGTTGCAATAAAATACGTCCATCTGGCTGGGTTAAAAGCACTTTTGACATTCAAGTTGGTAGTAGCACAATCTTACTTGAGTAGTGATTTTCTTGTTGGACCATTTTGGTGGACCTTATCACTACTCCGCTGAGGAACATCGCTTCTTGCAGGCATTTCTCATACATGTGGGTATATTTATACAATCTTTTTAAAAACTTCTTCTGGTATTCCGTCAGATCAACTATTCTTCAGTGAATATTGGTAGTTCCTCTGTGAGGACGTGAGGATGTCGGGGGTCTGGTGGGGTGAATTAGGAATAGAGTTTCTACGATGTTCCTCATTTTTTCCTCTCTGAGGTCAGGTTTTGTTGTCTGTCTTCCTAGCTTTCGCATTACGACCTTGTAATCTAGTTCCCAAGGATCGGTGCTCACATCTCGGCGAACGGCTTCCCACATGTGCGTTTTACTTGTTTTTTTTTGCTTTCTAGAGCTCAGTCCTTGCATTACCGAACTCTTTTAAGGTGTTTTCTGTGCATTCCGCATTCTTCCTCTCATTTGGTAACTCTGCGCCTCAGATGTTAGTAATTTTTTTCGTAGAGCGGCGATGTCTGACCGCTGAGTTCAAACCGGCCAAGAAAAAATTGAAACAAGCCATCAAATCCAGTCAGAGGTTATGCTGGAAAGCTTTGACCCAGGACGTAAGTCAAGATCCGTGGGGATTAGGATACAAACTCGTCATGCGCAAACTAGGTTGCCTCATTTTTCTCAAGTTTCTTGATCGCTGGAAAGAGCGAGGCTTGTGCTGATCAACTCCTTCAGCAGATGCGGCAACATCGCAAAGACCCCTGTTCATACTTGACACTGCTGGTAAACTCTTGGAGAAACTGCTAAGACCATGCCTCCAAAAAGCCGTGAGAGTAGATGGAAACGCTGCTCGACAATATGGCTTCCGAACAGGTCGCTCTACCATCGATGCAGTACAGGAGGTAATGAAAGAGGTAAGATCAACAAATAGAAGAGATCATTTTTCCCCATATGTGTGTCTACTGGCCACCTTAGACGTGAAAAACGCATTCAATTCTGACAGATGGGACAAGGTGCTGGACACGAAGAAGCGCGACATAAAATTACCCTCTTATCTGCAAAGAATACTGGGGGATTATCTCTGGGAGATTCCTCACATACGAAACTAGCGATGATTTGCAAGGAAGAGAGTTAACATCTGGGGATCGTAAAGTATCTCGGAGTGATGTTTGACAAGAAGTTATCCTTCGGGGCGCAAATACAGCGGACAAGGTAACAGCAATGACAACGTTTATGATCCCAGACAATGCAATGCAATGGACTGCCGAGTCCATTATGCTTGATGTAGCCGAGATATGGGCTGACGCGCTGCTGCACGAAAAATACCGCAAACACATAACCGCTGTAGAACGGAGAGGAACTTTTCGTGTTGTGTGCTCCTACCGCACGGTCTCTGAGCCAGAAGTACTGGTGGTTGCTGGGGTCATCCCGATCGACTTACTAGATCAGGAGAGACTGTTCGTTTATGAAGATAAACCCAAAATATTCAGTAAGGTTTGACAATTCATTGCGCATCGTTTTACGCTTTCCGAATGTGCGGGAATTATTAAAAAATTGTATCGAAATTCCAGCTCAGTTGTAAATACGCAACTTGAATTTCGTCGTGAGATTGGTGGTAATCATGGCTTCACTGTGCCGGTAATTCGTTGCCGCCAACGACAGTGATTTGTGCGATATGAAAACAAAAAATGAACACAAAAAATTAACTTCTCGGACAATGCCCATTTTTGGCTCAGCGGCAATGTTAACAAGCAAAATTGCCGTTATTGAAGTGAATGCAATCTACACGTGTTAAGCCAAACATCAATGCATCCACAAAGGCTGACTGTTTGGTGCGGTTTATGGCATTGAGTCATCATTGGACCTTATTTCTTTCTAAGTGGGGAAGAAGACACTGTTACTGCAGCTCGACAACATCGATATATAAGAGCTGTGGTTCCAACAACACGGCGCTAAATTACATTTAAGCGACGCAACGCTCCAAGTTATGAAAGAGGAATTTGGCGACTGGGTTATCTCACGGCGAGTGTTCATCATTTGGCCGCCGCGATCATGCGATTTAAGGCCACTCGATTATTCACTCTGGAGATATTGCAAAGTCCTAAGTCTAAGCTAAAAAGCGAACCTCACGCACTCGTCACAAATTGGACGGAATTATGAAAATATGGACCGACTGCTTGAAGCACCGCTAGAGAAACCGAGGCTGGCATTTGAATGTCGTGCTATTCCGCACATAATGACATAAACATAGCTTCAAAATAAAGAGAGAATCAATTTTATATCTTACACCGTTATTGTTTTATATAATTTTTTCTCCTACCGTTCTTATCTAGTCACCCTTTAGTTATTTTAACCAAGATTTGGCCATCTTGATATTATGTGGTCAATTATTAGCAACCATTTGTTTCACAATTTTTCGTCATTATTTTGATTGGTTAACGTGTGGTTGTATTTTCAGTATAGGGTTTTTGCAGCCCAGTCTTCGAATTTTCGTTCTCGCATTCACATCGAGTTCAGCTGGTTGCAGTTTAGGGGCGTGTATATTTCATCGACTGATGTTACTGCCTTTATAATCATCGACCTTACCGTGTAAATAACTGCGTAGAGATGTGATTTGAATTTTGTGTAAGAGTTGGAAATTGATAAGCCCTCCGCCACCTTGGATTCTCGGTAGAGTTATTCTTTCCACGCACTATTTCGGATAGTATATTCTATGTATACTAAGTGGAGTTGTTCTTATTTTTCTCTGGATCTTGTTGAGTTTAATGACACTCCATTGGATAATTCCAAAGCTGTATGTTAGCCCAGGGACGACATAGGTGTTTAAGACTTTTAATAGATTTTTTTCATTCAAATGGGACTTCGCAAGCTTATGGGTTATTCCAGCCACTTCATTTGTCAGTCCTCACTTTTCAAAATAAGTCACTTTTCGTTTATCTTATCTTATATAGGGTTTTCTAATAACGACTTGACAATTTTTTTTTAAATAAAAGGCAAACCATTTGAGATATTTCAAAAACTTTATTATTGGCTGGAAGTACAATCAAAACATTTTTGAATAGAACTCAACTTCGTTCATATGGCCACCGCGGGCACGTTTGCAACGGTCAATTCGTTTTCAACGACTCGGCCACACATTTCGGCCGAAACGGCCGCTATTTCGCGTTCAATGTTGGCTCTGAGCTCTTCCAACATCGTCGGCATCGTGTTGGCATAAGCCAATGACTTAACGTAGCTCCACAAGAAGATAGTCAAGCGGCGTTAAATCGCACGAACGAGGCGGCCAATCGACTGGCCCATGTCTTGAGATAACACGCTCACCATACTTACTCTTCAATAAATCGATTATAGCGTGTGCTGTGTGGCTTGTGGCACCAACCTGTTGAAACCACATGTCGTCCAAGTCCATATCTTTCAATTCGGGCCAAGAATAATCGGTGATCATGGCGCGATAACGCTGACCATTCACAGTAACTTGACGAAAAAATATGTTAAAATAACGCCGCCGGCATACGGCACTAAACAGTTATTTTTTCTGAATGAAGTAGTGATTCATGAAGCACATGTGGGTTTTCACCCGACCAATAACGCATATTTGGTTATTGATGAACCCAATGAGCCAAAAATGAGCTTCGTCTCTGAAGATGATTTTGCGATGAAATTCATCATCTTGGCGCATCTTCTCCAGAACCCAATCGGAGAACGTTCGTCGCTTCAAATGGTCCATCGGCTTCAATTCTTATGTCAGCTTGATCTTGTATAGGTGTAAACCAAGATCCTTACGCAAAATACGCCATAATGTGGTCTGAGCTATGCCCAATTCTTGAGAACGCCGTGGAATTGACTAATTTGGATCGTTTGCTACAGACGTCTGAACGGCAGCGATATTTTCAACACTTCAACCCGTTGTCTCACTGACACGGCAACATCACACAACGAATATGTAGACTCAAATTTTTGCACTAAGCTTGTTAGTGCCTGTATACTAGGGCGAGAATTACGACCGAAAATTGATTCCAAGGTATTTGAGTACGTCAATTTGCGATATTTCATTAATTGCGTATAGCTCTGGCTTATCCTCTTTTGATATTTTACCTCGAATGATAGATATGGTTTTGTATTTGGTATAAAGTTTAAGGTCATTCATGTATTTGGGGTATAGGAAAGGAGTGATTGATTTGGAGTATTTTTTGTTTTGTTTTATTTGAAATCCATTTTCAGATTTGGTAAGCAATTTGCTGAGTGGGTTTAGAGCTATGTAAAACTATAGAGCACTAATACAATCTCCTTGAAAGATACAGCGTCTGATTGGGATAATACTCGTTTTGTAGTTTGTTGTGCTGCCTTTTTTGTCTGTTTTTGTTTTCTAATTATTCATTATTGAATTTAGAAAGTTGATCAATGTTGGATGGATCTCATAGATAAAAAGAATTTCTATGCGCTATGAGTGACTTTTTTTTATAGTAGGAGCTCTCACAAGGGATTTTGTGTACCTTCAGGATGTTTGCACATGAAGCAAACATCCTATCAAGTGCCTTCTGGTATCTAACGTACAGGTTACGTGATCCTTTTGAAGATTGCTCCAATATGATATGGTCAGTCATGAGCTTTGCATTCTTTTGCTTCTCATACACATCCTTCCAAGTTTTTAATGCATGCTGTCCATAATTTATACATCATTGATAGATAGGTGGTAGCAGATTAGAGGGTTGTTGATGTGATGTTTACATCCAATCTCTTTAGCCTTGGATGAGGTTTTCTCTTCTACGGTATAAACTATTCTTGTGAATTAGGTTTTGGTTGTCTTCCTGGTAGAGTTGTTGTTTTTGTGTAGCACTAATAATATATAATTTATTATATGTAATATATTTAGTATAATATATTATACTAAATATATATTTGACACGGTTTCCTGTGTAAGAACCTTTGCTTTTTGCGGTCGAAAAGCTGCATTTGAGTTATCACATAAAGAAAAGTATTGAATGGTTATCGACTTCCAAAAACTGACTGCGATTACTGTGCCGGATACTTATCCGATACCAGATATATCCACCATCCTCGCAAGCCCAGGGAACTCGAAGTATTTTAGCACTATCGACTTAATATTAGGTTTCAATCAGATTAAGATGAAGCAATCGGATATTTCAGAAGACTAATATTTGAACTGAAAAGCGTTCCATCAATTTTTTAAAGAATAATTGATGATGTCTTAAAAGAAAGTATTGTTTATAGACATAGTTATATTTGGTTATACCGAAGAAAAACACCTCAGATCCGATAGTCTGTAAGTGCCCGGACCTTGCACCCTCTGATTACCATTTGTTTCGGTCTTTGCAAAACTCTCTTGATGAAAATCAATGACCAAGCTTATCGCTGGGAAATCACAGAAGTTCTACACCGATTGAATTATGAAACAATAGCAAAAGGTTATAGATAATAATGGACAAAATGTATTTGATTGAAATTGATTTTGAAAAAAGAAAATTTATTTTCATAAATGTACAAACCGCGGACACTTTTTATGTGACAATCTTTGCTGGAATAAAATGACGAGACGTCAAACAAAACCAATTGTACGGGTATATACAATAATGAAATAATTCCTAAGTAAACCCGAGTTACTATTCCACTGAAAGTGGAAAACGCATACATTACACGCAAATAAAAAACATTAATGAATAAACACCGGGTGGAAGTATTAATTTTTCAGGAAACCTACAACCTAGTTACTCAATGATAACACAATATTTGTGACAAATCTTTTTGTAGATCTGAGACATTAAAGCCAAACTAAGTCCATAAACGAAATTTTTATTTGATAATGTTAATAATAATGCTAATGAAATTAACGACAAACAGTATACCAACAAATAAGAGCCCTCCTTACAAATTGTACCTCCATTGATTGAAGGTAATCAAATTATAAAAGATATGAAACTAGACTTAGAATATTTGCATAACTTACATTTGGATAATATAAAAAATTGAGAAAAAAAATTTTCTATTTAATAAAATGAGAATTATCTCAGGTCATATACTTTCTAATCTTTATCAATATATTCACACTTATGGTATATTCAATTTCAAATGCCTACAACTTATCGAACTAAATCTTGAATCTGCGGCTCGCAGATTTTGAGATGGGACGAGTTAATACACTCCTTATGTAGAATCAGCACACGCGCTACAAAACTCTAAAGAATGCAGTGGCACATTCTAATCATGTTACATCTCTTTTCTCATAAGGTTCACAAGCTTATCATGTTACGATTATATTCCCATAACCTATATGTTGCGTTGCCTTATAATCAAATTATGTCTATAAAATACATTATGAAAATTAGTTCATAAATAGATGGTACAAATAATTTCATATTAGACTTAAGTGAGTTTTTAATAAATAATAGTTGTTCCTGATTACTTCATTTTGTTGAGCAAATAGTTGATAATTTCACTCTATTTAACTTTACATGATAACTTAATGAATTGACTATTCGTTTTACATTTTATTCGTACTAGAACTGAGCCAAATATTGTATATATTACTCTATGTATTCTTCACATGCTTATTTTCTAAACAATGAACAGTTACAGTTCACTTTAATATTTAATATCGGTCTTAAGACCGATTTGTGAAAATTATTTAATTCTTTTTTTTTTTTGATTTGGACACATCCATGCAATTTTTTTCTTTTGATGTATGTACTATATACTGTTTTTTTTTTAAAGATTTGAGTTTTATTGCATATTGGTACAACCAATTTGCATATGTGCTTTATTGAGACAATTGCATGCATTTTCAGTTAATGGAAAGATAAATTATATTAATTTGTGAACTTCTGGTGTATCGGTGAAAATGATTAACCATCGGAAGATAATTTTGAAGAATATGAAACTAAATATTTTTTGTGCTCAATCTAACTTCACAAAAGCTGTTCGTAAATGCCGAAAGCCCTGTGGAAAAACAAACGGTCATAGATAAGCTAGCTAGCCTGCAAAATTCATTATTAGAAATTCTTAAAACCCAATGCACTGCCTAGAATAAATATTCCTATTTTTTCTGGTGATTACAAAGAGTGGACAAGTTCTCGTGATCTGTTTATCAGTTCCATAGACACTGAGTCCAATTTAACATCCATCCAAAAACTCCAATATGTTAAGTCCCTACTTCGCTATGAGACAGCTAGTTTGATTAAAAATATATATAATGTATATGGATGTCTAATGAGGACATCTGGGAGCGTTCAACGTTACGATTGTCCATATATAATTATACAGTCATATATTCAATATTTTCTGTCAATACTTACAATGAACACCTTAAGTGTACAACTTTTACGAAAACTCATTGATAGTGCTGATAAAGCAATCTAAGCCCACTTAAAGCTACAAGTTGTGATCATTGGGTTATTATCATTTTGCTGCAGAAACTTGATCATGGGACAAGACAAGCATGTGCTGAAGAAAGTGGTCGACTCTAGGAACAATTGTATAATAAAATAGACGAAATGCTAAAATTCTTGTTAGGTCGTTGCGATGCCTTATAACCAGATCAGGCTTGTTCTCGTGTAAATCAATCCCAAATCTGTACAATCTAATTAAGTTGAGGCAAACATAAAGTGTCCCAACTGTAAAGCCGATCACAAGTTAAGTACATGTCCTATATCCTTATCCCTTGATATTATTCGTCGCAGCTCATTTGTAAATGAGAATTCATTGTGTTTTAACGGCTTACATACTGGGTACTCTCAAAATAAATGTCGCTCTAACTTTCCTTGTCTCATTTGTAACTACCGTCACAACTCGCTTGTACATTATTAACAATCGTCGTCTACCACTGCATATCTTAATTCAGAAAATTCATAGGATCCATTAACATCTGATTGCTCGACCATCAATAGTTGCTAAAAGAAAATTTTTAACACTATTAATTCAATTCAAACGACGTTACCAATTGGTATATAGATTCATTCTCGCCTGCATGATAAAAGATTTAAATTTTGAAGGTAGTTTTAACATCGCCTTCAAACGTTTTTTGTCAACAGAACGCAGAATTAGTTCTTATCCAAAGTTAAAGGAAAGTTACACAGATTTCATTGAGATATGTTTAACGTTAGGTGATTTGGAAGAGGTACCTGAAAATGATATAAACAGTCCTTCCAAAGAGTGTTATTACCTTCCTCATCATGAAGTTTTCAAAACTAGTAGCAGTACGATTGAAGTGAGAGTAGTGTTTGATGTTTCTGCCAAAGCAAATAACAATCGATCACTCAATAATTTCCTTCTTACTCGTCAAAAACATCCGCGTGACCTTTTCTCGATATGGATCACGTTTCGTAGACATCTCTACATAATATCTGGAGACAACGAGAAAATGCTTCGCCAGATTAGAGTACATCCCAACCATACAGATTTTCAGCGTTTTCTTTGGAGAAACTCAAATAATTTACCACTTACACGTTATCGTTTACTGAGAGTTACTTATGGAACAGCCTGTGTACCATATTTTTTGCGTGGAATTTAACGAAAGAAAAGCATAGCCAGCTCAGGTTTTAGTTTCACAAACTCATGCCGCGAACATTTTTGAAATCATAGTCAACCATTCGTCTCGTTGTATGAAATCCATTCGTGTTCTTGTGTACGTCATTCGAATTACTATAAATTCGCGTCAAAGACGAAGTTCAACACAATTTAATTAATTTTCATCGGAAGAGCTATATAATGCAGTAAGTAAGGTTAAGACTAATAAAGTTCTATCAATCGATTACTTTTTCTTCTGAGATTCGAACAATTAAAATGTTAAAGGTGCTACCAAAACGAAGAAAACAAGCTTATTTTAACCAGTTTTTGGATGAATATGAGGTGCTTTGGTCGTTGGTCGTTGTATTGTAGAGTCAGAACTTAATTTTATAACGAATCGTCCGATAATAGTTAACATCATCGAGTACATCTACAAAAGACACTTATACCTCGACATGAGTTCTACATTATCATGCTTCCGTCATTGTAGATTCTCGGTAGAAAAATTTATGGGTAAGCTTTGTTCCGGATGTAACTGCTTCTTAGTAAAATCGGAGTAGACTAAGCAGAACCACTAACATTACGCTTGGCCAGACGATAAAATCTACGGTTCGTACAGGGCTATATTTCGTTATTCATGTGTTTCACTACCAAGGCTATTCATATATTAGAATTTTTGAATAACCTTTCAACTTCCGCCTTTCTTGCCGCACTGGATAAGTTTGCAGGCCATCGTGACAAACCTGCAGAATTTTGAATCGATAATGGCTTAAGTTTTCACGGATTTAATCGGAATTTATATGAAATCTTTCAACTTTTGATAAGTCAACATCATATTGATCCAGTCATAAACTATTCACCTAGGGATAAAAAGCATGGAAATTTATTAATCTATAGTCCCCACACATACGAATTAATGTACACATTGCTTACACAGGTAGAACCGTTGCTTAATTCACTACCTTTGTGGTCTACTTCAGACACGGATCTAACAGCTCTAAGTCCGGCAACTTTTTAATTAGTGAACAATATATTTCTTGAATTTATTTGCAATAAAAATATTTCTCTTCATATTAATTGGTTTTTTTTTACAGACATTAAAACAAGTTTTATTTTTTAGTTTTAAATGCATTTTATTATCTTAATCATTAACCCTTACGTACTAACAAAAAATGCTTAAATGCTAGCTTAAAATTACTTAACAATCTTATATTAACTTATTGGCCCCACACAGGCACTCTAAGCTACTCTAAATTCTTATATCTATGTCTTTCGACTTTATTTACATTATACTTAGAAATATTTATTTTCTATACTCAAGGCTAAGAAAAAAATTTTTGACAAAAACCTAGCATATGGACTTATTTTTTTATAAAAACTTAATATCTAACTTAAAATAACCCTTAGTCTACCTAACTACATACACAATACACACACATAGACATTTTACACAATTATATACATATATTTGTATGTAAAAGGTATATACTAATATATGTATATATTTCTTAAATGCTAACCTAAACCTATGTAAGCTGGCCATCGCTATTCACAGAGCAAATAGATTGGTCAGCTCTACCTCATTAGTGAGGCTGGTCCGTAAATGACGGAAACGACGGCAACGAAACATCTCCATCATTCAACCACCAGAAATGCTGGTGCTGCCGAACGACATCCCTCTTATCTCGATTCCCCACCGCCCTACTGAACCTGAGACGATCCACACTACCGTGTGCGATGTCTCTGTTGTAGTTGAGTCGACTGTTCCCAGCTTTCCGAGCGACGTGGAAGATTAACGTGACCGCTGATCTATCCTGGATCAACCCTATCTGATTTAGGTAGAGGAATGCTTCCGGTGGAACGAAGCCGTCAGAGCTCACACTCTCGTGGTAACGGTAATTGGGATTGTAAGCCCCAGATATCAGGTTATTCGTCGAGGCCATTGCTCTTGCAATGTGCCTTCGAGTCAGCTTAATTACGAAGTTGTCCACTCGTATTAGGTTCGCTCTGTTGTAAAGGATCTCATTCCGATAGAATTTTTTGTACTCCGATTCTGGTGTTCTGTACAAGCGAAGGCAAGCCCTCTTAAGCACCCGAATCTTTTCCATTAAGCTTGCTCGCACATTAAACCACACGGGACACCCAAATACCAGCATGGGCCTGATAAGGGCCATGTAGCAGATTACCTTTACCCTCGCATCAAGTTGGCTGCTATAAAACAGTCTCTTTGTAAGAGCAAAAGCGCCTTTAGCAGCATCTACATTTTTGTCAAAATACAGAAACTGATCTAGCCAAACTGCCGAAACTGAGTACATTTCGAAAGGCAAGAGGATCGTGTTGTCCAATGATCGAGAACTTTCGCCAATTTCTTCTGGTATCCCTAGAGGCTCCAGACAACGGCATCCTAAAGAGAATGGTTTCCGACTTCTGAAAGTTGATTTTCAACTTCCAGTCATCGCAAAATCGTCTTATCTTATCGAAGTCACGCTGCAAGAGAATATTAATGACCTCGATTTTTAAACCTGTTCTGTACGCTATCAAATCGTCTGCGTACGCAATAGTATGGGGAAATGAACCTATCAAGTCGCTTGAATGGAGGTCACCCTCTCTGGTAATGACATTATTTGCCATATTTTCGTCGCTGAACCGGGTGAAACCAGAGCCCTCGGATCGCCAGTTCTCTACTTCATTTCGAATGTAGAAGTCGTGCTCCAAGACGTGATTGTCCAGGTCATAATTAGGGCCAATAGTATCAGTGGCCTTGTATATTTCCTGGAACTCGCCCCTATGGCCTCAACCTTCTTCTGTGGATCCTCGATCACAAAGAAGTCGTCATCATCAGCGGCCTCATTTGCATCAATACCTGCTATTGTCAGTAATCGTTCGTTGTCTGTTGTCCGGGCTATTTTAAGGAACTGAAGGTCGTTTTGATTTTTTCTTCGAAATAGTTCATTTATTTGCGGGAACATATATTCGGGTTGCTAGTGTTTACAGCCCGAACCCTGTTGTTCCAATACAAACTTACAGAAATTTTGTAATTCTCTTTTATTAACGTTTGAATATTTTTAATCGACGCCTTCAGTGTCCTAATCTCCGGGTCCTGTCTGTCAGTTAACTGTCTGTAGTTTTTGAGTCTTGACAGAAGTCTACTTTTCTGTCGGTGCGGTGCGTCAATAGTAGGATTGCGGAACAAGTCTTCGTTAGTCGTACGTCGACACCGCGGTATTGTAGCGTCCATAGTTTGTTTAATTATCTCGTCCATTTGTTTTAGGTAATTGTCGATCTTCTTGTTTGACAAATTCCTATTGGACGGTGGGTGGAGCGTATTCGAGGAGAGCGCAGTTGTCATGGTTGCGGAGAAGCGTGTAAGAATATCTTTGGACAAATTCCTCCAATTCCGCAATTTCGTTGGGAACTGTAATTTCGGTGCTAAAACCGCAATGTTTTACACGAATGTGCGCAGACAGTTTAGCGTTTGTTAATTCGTACCTGTCAGTCGTATACGTTCGTCGTACAGCAGTAGATCCAAATAAGACCCGCCTCTGGGAAACGACGGGCTATTCGTCGCTTTAAGACCGAGTCTGTACATGACATCGTGCAAATTACTTTTCCAATCTCTGTGTCAAGCATTGAAGTCCCCGCCGATTATAAAATAATTCTCCCCCGATTCTAGCCTCAGAAGTCGAAAAAGCGTGTCGAGCTCTGTAATAAATAAAGTGGATTGTGGAGCCTCAGGTGCATAAACAGAGACCAAGTACAGCCGCTTTCCACTGCGGAGCGGGATATAAATGACGACTGCCTCCAACACCCGGAACCTACGCAACACTCCCCTGTATACTCTACGAAATTTTATACCTTGTTTAATGAAGATCGCGACACCGCCTCCACGTTTGGATCTAGGCCGGTTTCTTCTTGTAACAATATAATTATTGTACTCCAGTTTATGCTTATCGGTTAGCTTGGTTTCACTAGCGAAAAGCACATCAAAAGTTTAGTCTTGTAGCAATTTAAACATCGCGGCTCTTCGTTCGATCCAAATCAGTGAATTAACATTCACCGCAAGGACCTTTAAAGTTTGCTCCACCATGTGCGTACCCATTACGACATGTGTTATGGTCCATGGTCCATGGTCCACCCGCTTGGCCTGTTCTTGCACCTGCTTTTGTAGCTGAGCCATCTGCCCTTGGATTGCGAGCAAGATGGCCAGCATGTTAGGTGTAGCTTCCGTTGTTCTCGGTATTGTCGCCAGAGAAGCAACAGCCGCTTGCTGTACCGTAGCACCCCTACCTGCCTCCATTTGGGCGTAGGAAATTTGGGACGTGACGGCTGGTGTTTGAAACCTAACAACTGAACGTTTGACCTCCACCTTCTGCTGCTGAGCCAGTTTTGATTTTTTAATGTCAGCGAACATAGGGCAACCCCGATAGTTTGCGGTGTGTCCCACGTTCCCACATAACACGCACGAGAGCTGCGTCCTATCGGACGTTCCGTCCCTGCCCAGAGCACACTCCTCGGAACTGTGGTTCCTTGCGCACTTCACGTATCGAGGTTGCATTTGGCAGTTCGACGCGGCGTGCCCGAACCTCTGGCAGCGAACGCACTGTATAACACCTTTGCTCCTTTTTAGTTTTTCCCAGTGAACCACCTGGTAGTCTAGGACATTGATACTCCTTAGACTATCCAGACGGCTTTCGGGACTGAGCTGCACCAGGAAGAACGGCAGACTCCGTTTCTCCCGCCTGGCTCTAGCTGTGGTAAATGGCTTTACCCCCACAAACTTGAGTCCTTCGAACTCTTTCTCTTTGAGCAGTGCTAGGATCTCCTCAGGATCAGAAGATGGTTCCAACCCCTTCAGCAGCATCGATTGCCGCTTTTCACACTTCGGTGTGAATGAGTAGTGCTCCGTCGTCGTTTCCTTTAGGAGCTCTTTCACTTTCGCGTAGCCCTCCACTGTATTACAGTGGATGGCATGGCGATCATTTCCCAATCTCTTAATATTAAAATTATTGCCAATAAACAGCCTACACAGGTCTTTGGTAGCATTTACCTCCAATTTATAGGTGTTGATAGGAGGCACCTTGTCCTTCTTCTTCTGCTGCTGCTGATGCTGCTGTTGTTGTTGTTGTTGTTGCTGCTGCTGCTACTTCTTTTGCTGTTGCCGTTTTTGTGGCTGCTGCTGTTTTTGCTGTTGCCGGTGTTCTGACTGCTCTTGTTGTTGCTGGTGTTTCTTCACCTTTTGTTGTTGTAGCACTTGTTCTACTTTGTTTGGTGTTGTTGCTGTTTCTGCTTTTGAGCTTGCCGCGGTTGTTGGGATTGCTCTAGCTCTTCCCTCTTCCTTTTTACCATTTGCTTTTCTTTTATGGCCAGCACTCTTTGTTGTAGCATTTTTATGCTGCTACTTATGGCCTCCATTTCTTCCTCTTCATCGTCTGTGAACGACTGGCATTAAAACAAGGGTTCTGGCGACGATGGCATGCAGAATACTTTACCTCTCTGCAGCAGCGGCGGAAATGGCACGGCAAACAATTATCACTCTAAATCGGAGATTTCGTGCTGTTGAAGAAACCTAACCTGTTAGCGTTAAAATGGATTCTTTTCCGAATAAAGAAGTTATATCCTGGAAGAGACAGTCAAGTTTGAGTAATTACTGTGAAAACACAAGTTAGAGAATATGTCCAACCCATCGTAAAAATTGTCCCATTGCCAATGGCTGAAAGATCTACCAATCTTTCAAGGGGCGAAGTGCAGTATGTTCCAAAATACTTTATTTTATTGAACAAATTATTGATAAATTAACTTCCTTTAATTTTAAATGATAGCCTAATGAATTGACTATTTGGTTTACTTACTATTGGTACTAGAGCTGAGCCAAACATTGTATATATTACTCTAGGTATTCTTCACATGCTAATTTCTAAACAACGAACAGTTACAGTCAATTTTAGTATTCAATCTCCATATAATTGATTTTTGTTGTAACTATGATGATTCTGCTGAAACCTTCACTCTCAGTTCCAAAAGAAAAATAAATCTGTTTTAAATGTTTATTGTCAGTTCACTTTCCCTTCATTTATAAAATAATCGAAAAAGCATTGACGTACTAGCTCTGCGGCTCCTCTAGGAGGATTTTCAGCTTTTCGTCCTGCTCTTGGAGATGATGAGGCTTTTAATTCCATGATTAATGTGGGATCTATTCTATTGTGCTCCTGCAAGAAATAATGTAAAACACAACACAATTTTTGTGTTGTCACAATGTTTTGTCACAATTGCAACATTTTCTACACGAAGATCCATAGTCGTTTTGAAAATTCTGAACCTTTGTTATAAAATTAAAAATGAATGCTCAACAACATGATTTCCCTTGAGAGGCGACTGTTAAATACGCGTTTTTTGTGACATTGTGTTGAATGAGAAAAGGGCTTCACAATTTGTTTTTGTAAAGAAAAAGCGTTATCCGTTGTATTGTAATTACATATGGAAGTGTTCTGTTATTGCCAATAACTTTATCGGTTAGTTAGTGTCTAGGACTTCTCTTAAATAAGATTGAAGTAACACAACAGCGTCATTGGTGCGTCCGTTGCGCTCGATGTCTACATATAAAAATTTACAGTTAGCATTAGCTATTGCAAGTAATATGATGCAATTGGAACCTTTGTAGTTGTGATAGTATGCACCATCTTTCCGAAGACTTTTAAAAACAATAGGTTTCCATTAAGCGCACCTAAACAGGAATTGTCAACAAATCGTAAATTTATAAGTAATTTTTACCCATTCCGATTTTGAGGTTAGAAACTGAAAAAAAAATATTATAGAGTTTTATAATTTTAAAAGTAATAATTAATTTTTTTGTTTAAGTCAACGTCACCAGCAGCAAATTGCACCAAAAGACTTTAAAACATTGCTCGGACTTTGGAACAGAAGACTTCTTCGTAGTCACCTTTTGCTTGACTGGGCCAACAGGTTGTGTTTGAGATGCGCTAAATAAAGAATAAGGATATACAAAGGAAAGCCTCATGGTGACCCAAAAAAAAAAAAAATTTTAAGAGGTTGTGTCGAGGGAGGAATATGTTGAAAAAAGCATATAGGGAGTGCTCCTCCAACGTTAATCAAAACAAGAAGCAAAGTCGAAATCACAAATATCAAAATCAGATCTTATAGAAAGTCAATCGAGAGTGTGTTTGATGAAGATGCCCATGTTTATTTAGTTTCTTGTAATATTAATACAAAATAATATAAAAAATTCTGTTTGTATTCAAAGAAAAATACAAACTTGATTTTAAATATATATGTTTTAAATTTTTCCTTATAGCTTCACATACTTCAGGCCCAGTGTAAACGATAAAAACGAAAACGACAGTATAGTTTGATAATTTGGTAATCTCTGCTGTTGTAATATTCACCTGTAGCAAGGTATTTTAATGTTGCTGCTAATTTTTCAACTGTTGGAATTGCATTCCTTCTGATAATGTCTTTTTTGTTTTTTTTGTTTTTATAATTCCGCGCGTGAACCAAGGGGATATGAATACCCTTTTACGGGCGGGTGGTGTAGTAGTTTGAAACTTAGGTGTTTTAGGTTTCGATATTTTTCTCGGAGGTGGTTATCAAGCTGGAGCCAGTGCATCCTCAACTAGTGTGCCTTAGTACGTGCTAGTTCGTTACATTTAGCCCAGCCAGCAACCATTCCAACATCAGTGTTATGCCTTCATGTCAGAGTTGACGCCATATAACTACATACAAATTCCATGAAAAAACTTTTTCAGAGAACCCGTGACCCTCTGCTTGAGGAGTCTATGCATATACCACTACACCACGGCCACCTCCAATTTTTAATATCACTTTCTGTTAAAGATAAAAACAACTAAAAATTTGTCTCGTTCATTCGTAGATAATTAAAAAAATTATGGTTTGTCAAGGACTTTGTTAAAGAATATGAGCCTTGTGAAGCTCTATCTATCCGCCATGGCTTAATCCACATTCTTTTCTTTTTCTTTTCTTTCTCCTCGGAAACTTCTTTGGCGATGCTTACAAGTTCTAGTGCAACTTCTTCAACACTGCTTCCACTATATATAATATATATTTGACAAGAAATTGTAGCTCATTTTCAAAACTGGAAAATAAATACAAAATTGAGTTGTTCGTATCAAAAATAAAAAAAATCCCACCTAGCTAACTGCAAAATAAAAGAGGAATGGCACATTTAAGTCTGGAGGAAAAGTCCCAAGTGTAAAAGTGCGAGACACACGAAAGTTAATAACAAAAGAGAACTTCAAAAAAGGTCCAGCCTTAAAAGTTTACGTGCAGAAGCAGACTTTTAGTCAACCACATATTATTATGTATGTTATTACCTGTCTAAGTGACATCAGTGACAATCAAATTGAGTATAAAAAAAGAAAATGATGAAAAAGTAGTTTAATTTAATTAAAGCGCCGCGTAGTAGGGGCTTTTCATCATAAAAATGTACAAAAAACTACGAACTAAGGAGTTTGGAGGCAGTGGTCTCATGCGTTACTCCCCTACTACTACCATTACTACTACTGAAATTTTGTACCATTTCTAGAGGTTGTAAAAAGATGTGGTTTGTCTTTTACAGTTCCATATACTCGCATATTGAGTCCATATTAAAAAAGTAGAATACAAAAATTTTAGGGGCAATTCAGAGGCCCTCACCCTCTTAAGACGCATGAAGTATTATTATCTATTGTATTTTGTATATTTTGGTATAATATGTCTTCTTCTTTAAACTAGTAAAGAAATTAAAACGACTCATATCAGCCGTTTGACTTAATCCCTTCATTTTCCTAATGAGCATTTAGCACTGCTGAAGAATGAAAGTATCTCCACTAAATTCTGGGTTTTTGCGGATAACTCACTTCATCTATATTTTTTTACAGTGAAAAGTATAAATAAATTCTACCCTTCCAAGCGATCATGTCATCCTAGATTGTGCCGGTCCATTCCTAACACGATACAATAAAAGTTTTGTAGGGCAAAATTGCCGAATTACTAAAGGGTTTGTATGCTTATGTGTGTGCTTTGCAACAAAGGTGGATCATCTGTAAGCTAAAAGTAATTTGCAAAACCAATGCTTGTGCTTGGATGTGCTTGTAAGTTATTGCCGTTATGTTCTACTGAAAGCTTTTTGATATTCTTGAAACATAACTAGAAGCTTTTTCTCCTTTGTCCTAGTCATATTTGCTTCCCCCAGTACAATCATCTCCATTTTTCTTCCAATACATACTAGTATTTAAGTTTTTATTGGTATTTAAAAATAAATGGATTGTCTTCATCAATTCTGAAGACGTTTTCGTCGATATAGTTTGTCTGAAGTTGGGACCAAATACTTGGAACAATTTGTGTACTTATTTCCTGAAAAACACTGGTTTCTTTGATCAATTTGCGGAATTGACGGAAACGCTGTTTATTTGTTCAAGCTTTAAAAATGCGCCCACAGATAGGCATACCGGAATTTCTCTGAGAGTTTTAGTATTACACTTGCTACCTCAAATTGTTTTTCGTTTTAATCTTTTACTTATTGTAGATATGGTGGAGCGTGAAACACAAAATTCCTTGGCATAGTCTTTATTTTACTCTCCAGCATCCAATCTAAAAATAATACCTGTTTTCTCATCAATTGTAAAAATTGTGCCCATCTGAGACATTTTTCATCTGAACTTTCGCAAATTTGTTAAACAAATTAACTCAAACACAAAAAACAAAAAGGCAAGTTAAATTAAATATGACGCAAATTCAAGTCGCCTGGCTTCAATTCTTGCACAAGTTGAATTTTGTACGCTTTTAGGCCGAGATCCTCACGTTAAATACACCAGGTTGTCGAATACGCCATGCCAAGGTGCTGAGAACGACGACAAATCGATTCGTCACGGTCTTCGCGTACTCTCTCAGCTACAGCTGCTATAGTCTCTTCACTTAGTGCTGGATGTGGTCTAATCGGTCGAGTATCATCCACTAATGTAAACTGGGACTCAAATTTGAGAATGGTATTGGCAACAGTGGTTTCAGTAGGTCGATTATACCAGTAGGTATCGCACGAAAAACATTTCTCATAGAACGCTGATTTTCGTAATACGGATGAACAACTCGAAGACGCTGTTGTGGTGTGAGTCTTTCCATGATGATTTGCCAAACAAAATTGACAAAGCGATTTGAGAGGAGTCTCGCGTGATCTGTCAAAAAAGCCTATTGAAAATCAAAGCCCACGATGAATCACCCTATATAATCAACTCAAATTTATGAAAAATAAAAGTTAGAAACAAATAGAAATATGTTAAATGAAATTCAATAAATGAAATTTAAACATTGAAATATAGGTATATATAAAAAAATATAAAATTTTATTGTACAATATAAAAACAAGAACGAGAAAAATCTCTCGTAAACTATGTGTTATTCAATGAGGTTGTAATGGAACTCAGCAAGGTTTTACCCGATTTTGAATATAGTTTGTTTTCGATAAAAAAGGAAAGAAGTTATGAAAAGCAGAATTGATTTCTTTTTTGTATAACTTGGATTGAAGTTTACCTTCGAGTTTTGAAAAATTAAGGTTATAGTTATGCCAAATCAAATGGAATGGCTGATGTGTATGTCACTTATATATTTTGCTAAAATTTATGTTACGTAGATATGTAGATTTAAGTGGTTAATTTTTTATACAAACATATTATTTTTTAATTTAAAGTGCTCGGTTGAGTGTGGCATTGGAACGAGGAAAAAGGAGTTTTATTGTGCAAGAGTTTATAAATCTGAGATAAAAACTTCCCGGCGCATTAAAGTTCAAACCGATTCAAAATTTTGCAGTAAACTTAAGGTACCAATACCTAAGCGATCAAAAAAAAGCTGTAAAATAAGTTGCAAGTGGATAGCTGATAAGTGGTCTACTTGTTCAAGGGACTGTCGAACAGAATTTCAAACAAGAACTATTACTTGTGCCACATCCAATTATCGACAAATATCAAGCAAATACTGTGAACCAAATAAAAAACCCGTTGCTAAAAAGATATGTTCGCAGTGTATTCGTCGCACTTTTAAAATAACAAATGTAAGTATTGATTTACATACTTAATATATTTGAGTTATGTGTCCATATTAGGTAAAGCTAATGCGTTTTAAATGATCTAAATATTTTATATTATATTATGCTTCACTTACCCTGATAAATAAATAAAATAAGCAAATACATAAACCAAAGGAACCTAACATTTGAAATCGAATGTTCATCATTTATATACAACTTTGCTTAAAAATGCATGATATATAAAACGTGTATGTTATTTTGTTTATAGCAGGCATTGTTTATAAATAAAAAAAGATTTGTTCTTTCATATACTTATATTCTATACTTATTTGTCCACCCTATTATTTTGGTGGGTGCTGAAGACCAGATTTATTTAGCTTAAACTTATAGTTGTTGGACATATATAAGTTTTCCCTCAATAAGATTGCTGCGCCCTCTTACGAATTTTAATCGTAAACATACATATATTCACGAATTGGCAGCATTGACTGTCATAACATGCATAACCTTTTCTTATTACTTCCTTTTTCCCTTGAATAAATAAAGCCGTGAAGACAGTAATGAAATAAAGTAATCCGTTTTTTATTTCAAGCATCAATACACACAGAAGCATTAATTCCAACAGGTGGGCAGTTCATACCTATACGTAGACAAATCCCGATTTTGCAAAAATAAAAAAAATTATAATAAGAAAAGTTAAAAGAATTTGGTATGAGTAACAACCACAAGAATTGAACCATTGGGTAAGGAAAACTTTGACACGTAGAAACTCCAAGTGGAGTAGAAACTCCAAGTGGAAGGGCTTTTAAATAAAAATGATTGCTGAGATTTTTTGAGTGGCGAAAAAATATGCCAATTATGCCCAAGATTAAAGTTAAAAACGCGGCTTCAGAAAATGCTTTAAAAACGTGGATGGAAGGTGACAGAAAAGCACGATCGGATTTAATACTGGAAATAAATCCTTCAGAATTCAAGCAAATCAAGAACTCTCTAACCTTAAATGCTGTATGGAAACTGTACTAAAAGCAACCTTGCTGAAGATGCTAGTTTTGCATGGGAAAAGGAACACACATCAGGACACACATCAGGACACACATCAGGGCACACATCAGGACACACATCACGACACACATTCCAGAATTTTTCGATTCCGTAGACAAATTATTGGATATGGGAATTTCTGTAATATATGTATATATATATATATAATTCTCCAAAGTGTGTACGGAGGAGAATAGTTCTGATCCTGATGGAAACAACGTCTGCGTCAGAGATGATTGGTTCCTTAGTCACCACAGCAGAATGGCATAGCAGAGAGGAAGAATCGGACGTTGGTGGAAGTTACACGATGCCACATGTTGCAGGCGAAAACATCCTTTATATTTTGGGCTGAAGCAGTCAATACAGCTAACTACATCAGAAATAGATATTGGACTTAATCACTTGATGGAGAAACCCCTTATAAAATCTTGAAGGAAGTTCGCCCAACTGTAAGTCACTTAAAATCTTTGGTACTGAAGCATTTGTTTTAAATAAGCAGCCGGGGAAAGGAAAGTTCGATGTAAAGTCAGAGGAGTGCACTTTTGTAGGATATTCAAATGAGACAAAGGTGTATTCCATATGGTCACCATTTAAAAGGAAGATAATTATTAGCCGAGACGTAAAATTTACAAATGATTTTAGCTCTAATTATTTTGAAGATTGTTTTAATGAATTAATTACAAAGACATTGTAGTTGATGGAAACGATTAAGGAAATAATCAGTACTGAATCCAAAAGAAGAGACTGTTGAAATTGTCCTACATGATAGACATCAAAAGAACCATAACGTACATGAGTCAATACCGTTCGAAGACGATAAACCCTCAAAGGCATCTGATCAAACTCACTCTAGAACATGCTGAAAAAAAAAAAATGCCAAGAAGAAACTATTTTCTTCGAATTTCTACAAGAAAAAAAACTCAGCAAAGACTTAAGCAACGTCATCCAACAGCCAATGATGAAAAACCACTTAAAAGTCCTAGATCAGATCTGGAGGATGAATCTGCAAATTTAGTCATCACACCAGATCCCCTAATAAATGAAGAAGCAGTTAATAGAAATGAAGGTAAGGAATGGAAATTAGCAATTTAAAATTAATATCTGGCTCATTTAAAAAAATAAAACGTGGGAAATTGTTTATCTACCACCAAATGAAAAGGTCATTGACAGTAAATTTGTATTAACCACCAAGTACAAGTCCAATGGTTACACCGAGAGGAGAAAAAGCAGACTTGTTACAAAAGGCTTGGGACAAGCAGAGAGAATTCATTACTCCGAAACGTTCGCACAAGTAAAAAGAACTAGTTCCATTCGATGGCAGTGGCTGCGTAAAATGTTTGGGTAGTGCAACAAATGGATGTAGTTAAAGCTTAACTAAGCGGAGAACTCATTGAAAGGTTCTATATGGAAATACCAGAACTACTAAAGGAAACTCTAGAAGAAATCGCTCAGCAACCTGTAGAAGAAACAAATTTGAGAAACACCCTGCACGGATGGCTAGGAAGACTTAACGATGAGAGGGAACCAAAAGCATGTTTGTTAAAGAAAGCACTATATGGATTATGACAGTCAGGCAGAGAGTGGTATAATAAATTAGACATAGAATTGACTCGATTACATTTGAAGAGAACTGAATCTGATCCACGCCTGTACGTAAAGAAGAGCGGGCTAGACACCTTAGTGATAGCCATTTACGTAGATGACTTAATTATTGCTTCTAACCGATGAGATCAGCAAAATATAGCGGAAACTTAGGAAACTATTCGAAATGAAAGATCTTAGAAAAATTTATTACTGCTTGTGATTAGAGTTCAAACAGAGTGATTTTAAATCGATTTGGAATGGAAGACTGCTAACCTCAAGCAGCTCCAATTGAAGCAAATGCCAAATCTCAGCGATCAGAAGGTAGTACAAACCCAGACTGCATGCAACCGTTCCAAAATCATATTGGATCTCTTATATACAATACTTGGCCAGATTTTGCATATACCGTCAGCATTGTAAGACAATTCAATATTTGCAGTTCCTTTGAACACTGTGGTGCAGCTAAGCAGCTAAGCACCAGCTGCAGATTGGGGGTGTCACTGGATGATAGCAAATCTTATACCGGATTTGCTTTTTCATTTGGAGGAATCGCATAAACAAAGAACGGTTGCGATTTCAAGTACCGAAGCTAAATACCTAGCACTTGCAGAAGCCACTAAGGAAGCAACACACTTGCAGAAACTTATTCGAGAGTTTGGTTTAACTGCGGACTCAATAACAATTTTCAATAATAATCAAGGGGCATAGAAATTGGCAAAGAATCCAGCTTTTCACAATCGGACCAAGCATATAGATATCCGGTACCACTTCATACGGGATATTTGTAAACAAGGACTGATTACTCTAAAATATATGCCGACCGGAGGGATGCCAGCTTACGAAGGCGGTACCAAGACTTAAGCATATTCATTATAGTACATCACTCGGAATGGATTACATATTAAATGAGTTAAAACATTGAGAGGGGGGTGTTAGACATATCCAAGTTTTCCCTCAATATGATTGCTGCGCCCTCTTATGAATTTTAATCGTATACATACATATATTCGTCAATGACTGTCATAACATAAATAACCTTTTCTTATTACTTCCTTTTTTCCCTTGAAATAATAAAGACATAAAGACAGTAATGAAATAAAATAATCCGTTTTTTATTTCAAGCATCGATGCAAATAGAAGCATTAATTCTAACAATAATTCAAATTTAAACTTATGTAAGGGAAACGTGGAGGAGATCAAGTTTTTGACGAGAAAAGCTCGGGCTAAAATCAAAAAAGGGGGAGGTTTGAGTTGACCTTACGGAGCATGCGGGAGATTGGTTCGTTGGAACCATAAGAGGACAACGTAAACTACGATAAGCCCCGAAGTCCACTTAATCCATCTTACAGTTGCCAAATATCACCCTTATAGAATTTTATGGAGGCTATGCAACTCTGCGCCAGTTTTCTGATCTCTACTAACAAATGGTTCACAAGAAGCTGTTGAGGAACTGCAAAAAATGCCTTTTAGGCATTTGAAGTTGTCAGATGACAACTATAATGCAGTATGAAAAATGCTTGACGATAGATACGAGAACTCAAGGCTTTTTGTTCAATTCACTTGTGCACAAATTGCTAAACCAACTGCTCCATCCACCACGAAAATCAAGGCTTTATATGATACGGCAAAACGGACAATGGATGGAGCGGTTTGTTGAGCGTTTTGCGTTTTGGGTTAAGAAAACCTAAGAGTCTCCACATCAACATGAAGTTGCAGTCTGTAAGGAAATTTCCTACGTTCCTTGGAATACGCTTCCAGTGTCTTTCGAAGCTTCAGGGAATAAGGGGAAAAAGACTGAAGACTCCAAAACGCAGAAAAGATTCGCACCTGCGTTGACTACAATGAATAAGAGGCAACAAGCACCCACGGAATGTATTGTATGTAATAAAATTCTTGCAATTGAATCCTGCTAGTCGTAAAAAGCTAGTATCTGAAGAAAAATTCTGCTAGAATTGTCTCAAAAAAGGATATTTCGCCTCCAAAGGAATAGTTAGGGGATGAAAGAAATGCACTAGAGGTAAATGAAAGAAATTCTCTATAGAAAGTTAATAACGCACATTAAGATGTTCATCAAGTCCAACTTTCGCAACCATTTATTTCACATTTAATATGCAGTCAATATTGCCTATCATAGATTTTCACCGTATTCAAATCGTAATATTCCAAATTTCTATAGTGTCATGCATATCCAGTGGAAATAAAAATCCAATTATATCATCTTTACAATCACTATACCAATTCTGGCCTTAGAAAATTTTGAACTATTCGACATCATACTCGTGCCAGTAAAAGTTAACAATGTATTCATCGCAAATTAACCATTTTTTCCTTACCTGTTAGTAAATTTATTTCGTAGTATTATCCACTAACCGAATAGAAACTTCATAACTACAACTCACTCAAGGGAGAAAAAACGTTATGCAAGCAACTGCGGCCCACGCACAGAAACGGATTTCTAATTAGCGCATTGCGAAGTTAACTACATGAACCAAGCCAAACAATTATCTTCTTGTTGTATATCATAGGTTGAAGGGCCCTTAATGGATTCAGCTGCATGCCCCAAAGAATAACATTAAATGTAGTTTGCGGAACAGATGTTACACCAGTAAGTCTTCACCGGTCAGGCCTACAAAAATGAGATCCGGTTGTGTTATTAAACAACATCCAATAACCTTAAAAGCGCTTAATTGATTTCAAAATACACTAGACCAACAAGATGTATGGTATATGTATCACTACAGCATGACAAGTTTAAGTTTCTCTATAGCAATGTTACCTTGTACAGAAGGGGTGGCGATAAATTACAAAGAAATCTTTTAACACCGTTTAAGCTACTCAAAGTCCGTTCATACACAATCATCAAATCAGCATGAATAAGTACCTGGCTTCCATCAATCGCATGCCTAATTTAATACTCGTATTCCTATCACCATACCCATTGTCTCTCCTATTGGATAACACATACGTGACGTCGTGTATGTATGGTATGTGCATTCCAGAAACTTGCACAATGTGCGTGACACAAAACTTAATCAATGTCCCTGTGACATCCAGCTGTCTTATGGATGCAATGCTCAGACAACATGATTATTTCAAGATACTTTCGACACCAAAAAAAAAATAATTAAATAAATAAAAAATAAATAAATAAATAAATAAATAAATAAAGTTGAAAAAATTAAATGCTGAACAAACTGATGCATACTTATTAGGAATTTTTTTTTGTTTTAGGAGAGTATAAACCAGATTCTAAAACGGCTACTTATTGTCGAACAATTTATTTAGTTTTCTTTTTCTCGGTCAGTGAACTCTTTTTTGTCAGAATTCCTTGCTCAACACCCACTTCATCCCACGCACTCCTAAGATAATACAACATTTTTAATTTGAAGTTGATGCAGGGCGCATGCATTTCGCTAAATGACGAGGAAACATCATGACATGAAATTGTCAACGATAAATCAGTTGGACAGCATTTTGTTCCGTTTACGAAAGTACATCAAATTAAGAATTTTAATAATGTGTGCCTGAGTAGATATATGAGGAAGGCTCTAATTGAAGAATTTATTTTCTTAGGAAAATAGTCACTGAAAATACATACTCGCATATTGCACTTTTGATATGTATGAATATGTATAATGCTTATAAAAAATATTATTTTTTTTTGTTTCTCATAATGCATACATCTTGTTTTTTTATCTTTAGTGTAACTGTGAAGGATTTAGACGGCGTCGCGTAATATGTACTGACGTAAACGGAAAACGAATATCATGCCCCAATAAGCAGAGGATCGTTAAAGACAAATGCCAAATTCCAGACGAGTGCTTACCAAAGTCGTGCGCTGATATAAAGCGATTCCACAAATTATTTGTCGATAAAGACTACACGATTTTTATAAGACAGAAAGCGAAAAAAATTTTTTGTCATAACATGAACGGTAAACCAAAGGAATATATAACTTTGAATCCATTAGAAAACTATTCAATTTATTATGATAACAAGACAAAATTGCCAGAAATGTGTCCACCAGAAGCGAGAAGTGTGGAATATAATGATAACAGTATACGAAACGGACGAACGCATTTTCGCAAAATTAATATTAATATAACAAGTCTGCATATTATTGAAAACGATTTTACATTTGCTGATACCGTAGGATTTCCACAACCTTTTGGATCTGCTGGTGACTGCTATAATAAGAATAGGAAATGCCCACAAGGAGATTTTTCCATAAATTTCAAGTTCACGGGCTTTTCGATTAATTCTAAAACCAGATGGGAAACTGTTGGTAATAATGTTATTATGAAATTATCTAATGAGGTAAGTTAATTAAAAAAAAAAAAAAACGTGAGATCGATATTTTATTAATATTACATGTATTTTTATAGTCTTAAAAGTATATCGTATTGTAGTTCTTTGGGTTTTAGCTATATTTATAACATACTTAATTACAAGGCGACAGCCAAATCAAATAAAGTGTGGCATCCTCTAAATAGGGTTTTGGGTAAGGGCGTGACTCTAAAACGAAATGATGTGAAGTCTGCACTGAAACTGCACAAATAATCTCAAGAAGCAGTCAGCATTCTCGTATAAGACTTTAGACTTGTTCGTCCTTAGAACACATACTTAACTTCGGGGCCATTGTTTACACGAGTATAGTTAACCTCGACCATTAATACGTGGAGCATTTTCGCAAAATAAAAACTACCTCCAGCTAAACTTTCTTACTTTAGGTGGCGCTACAACCAACAACCTTTTCTAGTCAGCTCGATCTTTCCTCTCAAAGCACCCAAGAGCACTTCATCCATTTTTGATAAAGTCCATGCCTCCGCACCAAAGAGAAAGACTGTGATTATTATGGTCTTATATAGGGTCACTTTGTTGCTCGTGTGAAGGCTTTGCTAGTCATTTGCCTTCTTAGCCCAAAAAAGGAGCGGTTGGGGCTATTTTTTATATGAACTCAGAGCTAGTGTCGTTGTCTGAATTAATATAGGAGCCTAGATCCTTAAGTACATCAAAGTTATATCTGTCGAGAGTGACGTTCTGTCTGAGATGTCGTTGTTAGGTGTCCCTTCTGGTTGACAGCATATACTTGATCTTGCCCTCATAGCACGTTAAACACATCTTCGCTGCCTCCGTTCAATACTCACAATAGCGCCACTGTTATCACGCTGCTTTCTTCCGAGTATGTCAATATCGTCTGCTGATGAAAGTAATTGGACGGACTTTTAGAAAATTGTGCCTCTTATCTTGGCGCGTGCGTTTTGCAGTATTTCTTTAAGAATTATGTTACGGAAATCGCATGAGAGCGCATTGCCTTGCCTAAATTTTTCTTTAACGTCAAACGTCTCGGCGAGATTGATGGAACAACGTACATACTCCATCGTCAGCCTTCACTATTCACTTCTATAGTTGCTGCATACGCAGACATAAAATAAATAAATAGGTGGTGTATATCGATTTCCTAAACCCATTTTAGCTTTTGGTAACACTTCCGAATCTCATTCCTGAAGCAAAATCTCTCAATTTCTTCGACCATATACTCCTCCTTTTCTTCTTGAGGAGCAGCTGTTCGTTTTCCTTCTTGTGTATATTGTGTATATTGCTTAGTTGCATGATCGCTGGAAATTTTTACTTTAATTTACCATCGTTTGCTCTGCCGCGCATGCAGTAGTTGCTTCCTTACTTTCTATAAAATTTAAATACAATATCTACCGACATACCAGAGACTCCGAAAACAAATTTTCAAATACGGATTTTCGCAGTTCAAGCACATGTGGTGGAAATTTCTTGAATGTTAATGGAACCCCTAAACATATAAACGATGTCACAAAATTCACGCAAAATTTGTACGGTAAAGTGTTGCCACCGAAAAAAAGTCAGGAGCGCTACACGAAAGAACGATGCGTTTTTATTTTAGAGCATTATATTAAAAAAAAAAAAGAGGGTTTGACAAATAAAATCATCTTCAGCGATGAAGTCCAATTTCATCTTTAAGGCTTTGTAAGTCGTCAAAATTTTCAAATTTGGATTTTTGATCCTTGAGAAACAAATGCTTGTGAACGCACCGTTTGATGTGGATTTTATGCTAGGGCGTAGTCGGATCATTATACCTTAAAAATGCAGCTGGTGAGGCAACAATAGTTAATGGTGCTCGCTACCGCGACGAGATAATACAACTTTTTAAGCCGAAGTTACAAAATATAGATGTGGAGGTATTTGGTTTCAACAAGACGGTATCACAGTGTCATGAGGCATTTCGTTTTCGTGAAATATCCCGTTTTGGAGATCAAATCATGTGATTTAACGTCGTCTGATTTTTTCCTTAGGGTAACAAGCAACAAGTGGTCACGAAGGCCACTGCCACCACCTTTGACGAGCTAATTGCGGCTGTACCAAATGTAATATGTACCGGTATGAAATGAGCGTGAAATTTTTGTGAAAATAAAACACTAATTTTTAATAGAAAATTAAAAAAACATTTTATTCAAAGTATTGTCCATTGCTAGCTACACCTTCCCATGATTCTGAAAATTAATCCATTTTTTATCGCCAGTAACAATTCGATGCAAAACTGATTTCACAAGTGGTTTTTCGGTTTTCCATCTGTCTTTCATTCAATTCATGTGGCAACCATTTTCCAGACTGTATCTTGACGCTCACTTCATACCGGTATAGCTGGTATTAACGAAATTCAGCCACATTTATCCAAAACTGTCATGGAAAATTTCGATAAAAAGTGTGTATGTACCAGGAAAGCTGTCCATTTACCCGATATAAATCAATAAAAAATCTTGAAATTACTTCTCACGTGAAGTAAATGGGCATTCCATAGGCGAGTTGTACGACTTAGAAACGTATCACGATATTTTAGAGTACGTCCGAAAGTGGGCTTGAAGGTGTACTGATGAGCATTCATAGCGAGACGGGTGTTTGTTAAAAGTTTGAAGAGGCGGAATGCTACTGGTAATTTCAATGGAGCATTGCCGGTGAAAGGCGCTATAAAACAAAATGAGATAGGAGACATTACTTCTGTGTTCGAAGATGTCAATTGACTGACTGATATTAGTATCACTATAAGTTTTATCGCGCGGTTTTGAATTCTATCTACGATAAGCAGGAGCAGAGATGTTGTAGACGCCCTAGATCAGATGTAAACATTGTACTCCAATTTTGGTCGGATGAATGTCTTATATATTGATGCCTGATTAGAGGGGTTGAAAACTTTCTTACATTGCTTGAGAGAACCTTGACATTGTGCAGCATTTTTACCGTCATCGAATATAAGGTCATTCCAACGTAAGTTGTCACATACCGAGAATATAAAGATTTTCGGTTTCGACGATGTAAGTGCCCATATGAGTGATGGCTGGGTATTTAAATTCCGCCTTAATGACTGCAGAAAGTATTGTATTGGTTTCACTATTCGGTAAGACATCCCATCAAATTACCAGTGGACCAGTGGACGAGTGGACGATCATTGAGAAGTTTTCGCTTTTCGAGATATTTCATGAACTGACAGTTTATAAGCATTTCCATAAACTTGGAAAAAAGAGACGTAAGTGCAATGAGTCTGGTGATGGAATGTCCTTAAGAGTATCATTGATGGAAAAGCTTATACAGTGATTTTGTCAGCGAGGAAGAACACCTCTTCAATTCACACAATGGAACAATGTGAGGCAATGTTGGTGAAACCTTTATTTTATCCCACGGTTTTGAATCTTGTAAGTACCATTCGTAGATAATGGCTGGATGTTTATATTAAGCTTTGACAGCAGTAGAAAGCATTGTTCCCCAAAAACAAATTTCTTCAAGGTTTCGGCCTTGCATCTGTTGGCCTATGTGTTAGGAGACCCGCTTCTGGCAAAGCATCACCCTCTTCATTAGAACTTTCTGCTTCTTCAGCAGGCAATCTTGTGGAGCAATTGCTTCTAATACAGCCTTCACATCAAGGAATATAATGTCATTATGTTTGGATGAGACAAATTTTCTGGTGTCTTTGATAAACATCTTAGTTTTTGATCATATTCATATTCTAAAGAAGTTCTTAAGTCCGCTCAAATTAGTATTCACGTTTTACGGTTACGTATACGGTTCTTTTGTGAACTTCCTTTCTAAGTGTGTGGTCAATGTACAAGAAATTAGCTGATATTAATCAACGGTCCGACGAGCCTTGAGGGGGAAGCCGATCACAGTGTGAATATTTAAAAGCAAATCCAGTGTGCTGGCGGTATGACTATCAACGTATAGAAGCCACCCTGAAATGTGTCATTTGAAATCGCCCGCAATAACGATTTCTGTATAAGGGTACATAGGTACAAATCTTTGTGTGGACTCAAGCAGCCAATTTGGGGTCCTTGTAAATAAGTCAGTAGTGGATAATTTACTAGCGGATGTGGGATTTTATTTATATGAAGTTTAATTCCGGAGTGCAACATAGAATACATTATGGTAGAGTGTGGTACGGTACATCACTACGCACGTGAATGGCGAGACCTTGTGGAGAAAAGAATAATGCCACTAGTTCTTAGCCAGGTAATTTCAAATCTGAACGATCCGAGAGTTGTGGGTGGGGATTTACCTATGTTTGACTAATTGACTGACGTGGACGTACACTAAAAAGTAATTAGTATATATTCGACGTATATTGGCTAGAGCCACTCTGAATTCCCTAGTGATAATCGAAAACACATACCAAAAACACAAACACCGAAGCCTGCGAAGTAAGAATTCTGACGTTACTCACAATGAAATTGTTCACAATTTCATGCAGTGCACTGATTTTTTGTAACTACTCTGCATTGTCCAAAACTATAACGCCATATCTCTGATAAGACTTAACCAAGCTGAAATAAGGCTTCCAAATGTCTGCTGGTGGCCATCTTAGCTCAGATTTATTGAAGCATAGGCCTTACCTTTAAATTTTAGCAGACCATATATTGTAAAACTAGACAGGAAAGAAAAGGAGGAACCCATATCCATATACGTTGGTTTGAGTATGCCCGGAAGTGTAGATGTTGGTGATCTGATGAACATCCATAATGAGATGGTTAAAGGTTTGAAGGGGTGGAGTGCTACTAGAATTTAATGGAGCATTGGTAGAGAAAATAATAATACAATAAGCACTAGATATTTGATCGGTGTTTCAATTGAATATGTACAATAATAAAACATCACCTATGAATTTTACCGCATCGTTTTTAATATAAACTTGCAAGAGGTCCATAGCTGGCGGATAAATGCCTAATTCATTGGGGCCAGATCTGAGAGGGTAAAGTATTTATTACATGACTTGAGAAAACCTGGATATTTTGTATTTTTTTTGGTGATATTGAATATATGGTAGTTCCATCATGAACCGAGGTGAAAAGTTTCGAAAAAGTTTTCGGGTTTCGAAAACATTACGCGATCTTGGAAAAGACAAACATAGGTACAATAGGTTTGTAGGAGCAGGAGTTTGTAGGCCATTTTTTAGAGAAGCGCTGGACGAATCCTCATTTCCATCCATTCAAATAGTGTCCTTAAGAGAGGAATTGAATTTCTATAATTACTTTCTCGAGTACATTTGGGCAACCGTCATTAGCTTTTGGCATTAAAAGTGAGGCTGTCAACATGACACCATGAAACAATGACGTAACTGCGTTGTATTCCTCTTGGAAAATAGTTTTGACGATTTCAACGCCTTTGTGTTTGACTACAATCGCCATATGGTCTGCGTAGGCAAACACGCTGTTTTTATTTGCAGCTATCAATATGTCGTGACTGTTAGAGTTCCCTTCTAAGGAACTTCATGTTTTGACAACTTTTTTTTACTCAATATAGTCTTGACTTAAATTTTGAATATCCGGTTTCTTCAAATCACAATAATAGCGCTATTCGTGCATTCCACGCAAAAAGAACTTTTTATTTTATACTGCGGTGGTTTTTTTATTTTTTGACATAATAATCTTTATTTCCTTCTTCGCACCTCTTCTCTTGCTTCTTAAAAAGCATACAAATTTGCTTTCTTTTTGAGTTAGTTCGAAGGACAACATCGTAACTAATCGTTGATACCTGCTACTGACACAATTTTCCACCCATATTACTTGTTATTACTTTTCTTGTTTTTCAATTGACAGTTTGGCTATACTACCTCGGGCTTTCAGGTACAATGAAGAAATCGATCGAAAATCATTTTTCATTACATAATCTTTAAAATTACCGGTCTTCAATATTTCGATGATCATTGCCTTATTCCGTTCTTCGTTGTCTACGTAATATGCTGTTATCACTGATTTTTTGCATGACTGATGCAAATAACGGAAGAATCGCAAGGGCGATAAAAAACTAAATAACTGTTTGCTATGTAGCTTGAATAATTGACTGTTAACCTATGATGAATTCAGGTTAAATGATATTTTCATCGACTGTTTTCATAATCTGGTTATCGGTCGTGTGTTTATTTTTTCTGTTTTAGCTGTTATTACTCTGATAAGGTTATTAACTCCACTGTGCACATCAACTACAATATTTTCTTCACAGGCCAATTTGTTGATAGCTCAGTTGTCAACTATACTAATTGATCAATATTTAAATTATTATAAGATTGGATCGGATTATTTTCATATGTGTAGATACAGCAATTATTTACCACAAAAGTTTACTCTTCATGTCCTAAAATAACAAATTCTAATTTATAATGATTAAAAAATGAAAAGGAGAAATTGACAAATAACAAATTTTGTTAATAAACCATGAATTAAATATTTAAAATGATTAATGTGTTATACACTTAGTGATAAGAAAACCAGTTTTTAGTGCATAAGTCATTCAATAACAATTATTACATCGTTAATGAGAGCCTAGATGAGAAGGCAAGTAAAGAGTAAAGAATTATGAAATTTATCAAAAGAAATAGCAAATAAATTTAATCAATGTAAAGATCTCAATGCATTAATGAGTTAAGGAGGCAATTAATGAGTTAAAAGTAGGTTTGAATAAGGCAATACAATAAAGCTGAGCAAAATAAGAACATCTTCGTTAGTTTACTATTATAATCAAATCCTCTACACTTGATCTAGGTAATCGCCAGTTTTTAAGGTTTTTCAGGAAATTGTTACATACCATGTTATTGCAAATATCTACAGGAGGTCTGTTAAACATATGTGCTCTTGGAGCTAGAACATTTATTGATGAATAGCTTATAAAATTCCTAATTAAATTAATATAACAATCTTCCAGATAGAACAGTTTCAATACTTCAAGACTTAGAAATAATTTGCCCAAGCAATGTTGTTCTAAGTCATGTTGGACTTAGAAATAAATTCCCAAGCAATGTTGTCTTGGCTCAAAATAAACTGACTTCAAAAATATAAAATTGTTTTGTATCCACGTTATAACTTGTTCTTTATTATATTTTTGAATGCTAACCGACAAGTGGCTATATAATTTTCATCTATTATAGTTCCCATGAAACCTCGCTTTTAGTTGCTACTGTAAAATTAACATGGAATTATGATTTTACATAAGAAGGGTATTGTGTGTGTATGTTTGCATGTATATATTATGTTTCATAAGTGCTATACATTTACGATTATTAATCCCCCCTATTCAACATGTATGTAGGAAGTAATCGCCTCAAAAATGCATCCTTTTTCCTTGTCTTGAGGTCAGCCATGATCAATTTGGTGACGGTGAGATGACTGCTGACCTCGTTTTGCGTACGTGTACCAGAGGGAGACCATCTGTTAAGAGGATGTTGACATTTGTTAACATTCGATTTCGTGTTTTTATCCGTGGTGTTCGGTGGTGTTTTAGTTTTGTCAACTTAGGTGTAAAATAAAAAAAATGTTTAAATGTTTTATATTGTGTTGGGAACCAACATGCTACCCGCCCTCAGTGTGGAGATTTCCTGGAAGCGACATCCTTCTTGCTGGCGAAATTCGGGTGCCATTCGTGAGAGTCCAAGTGACGAAGTTGAATGACTCTCATCGGGATGTAAATGAAATTGGAAGAAAAATATTAGTGAGCATATGTATGTTATATGTATAAAAAATACAAATTGAACCGAATTAAAATTAAAATTTGTAGTTATCCGCATTGGGAATCCTGCTTTATGGTGAGTGATGAGGTTTTATTTGCCCTAGGGTGAGTTGATAGTTGAATTTTAAGATTTTGTCTCTTTATTTTATGGCTCATTTTTAAGAGTTCATGAGTTCCGATACCGGTAAGGGGGATAATTTTACGATCGGTCGTTTGACTGTCGATATTTGCATTATTATCGTCGCGACGCGCGTTAGACCGTCCGAACCGCGATGTAATTTTATTACTCGCGCGAGTGCACATGACGAGGGCGGTAGATTATCCTCCTTCACGATCACAATGTCTCCTACGTTGAGATTTGGCTGCCTTTGGAGCTATTTTGGTCGTTGTTGAATATATCTCCATTTATCCAGACTGCTGATGTTGTGATTAATTAAGTTTCTTTCGAGGACAGTGTGTATTCGCCCCCGGTGGCAAAGTGACCTGGTGCTAAGACCGCCAAATCGTCCGGATCTGAGGACATAGGACACAGTGGCCTAGAATTGGGGCATGCTTCAATTTAACTGAGTAACGTCGAATACTCTTTAAATGTTAATTTGGAGTTGACTATTGTCCTTTTAAGGTGGTGCTTGATGGATTTTACTCCTGCCTCCCAGAGCCCCCCGAAATGTGGTGACGAAGGAGGGTTGAAGTGCCATTTTGTCTTTAGAGAAACCAATTCATTGGCAACTTCAATGCACCATTCGGTCGAGAGAAATTTGCTGTCTCTCTTAATCTCGTTGTATGCCCTTTTAAAATTTGTGCCGCAATCGCTGAATATGTTTGCACATGGGCCACTTCTCGCGACGAATCTTCTAAAGGCAGCTATGAAGGCAGTGGCTGTAAGCTGGCTTACAAGCTCTATGTGCATAGCCTTAGACGATAGGCAAAAGAAAACTGCTATGTATCCCTTTTCAACTTTTCTGCATCGCTCTTTTCATAGCTTTATTTCAATGGGCCCGGCATAATCTATGCCCGTGTTGGTAAATGGTCCGCAACAACGAACCCTTTCAGCGGGAAGGCTCGCCATAAGTTGTTGTTGCATCTTCGCTTTGTGTCGATGGCATCTCACACATTTGTGTATTGTGGATTTCACCAGTCTCTTTATGTTTGTTATCCAATAGACCCTCCTAATTTCTCCCATAATCATTTGTAGGGTGCCATGAAGTGTGCGTTGATGGATGTCACCTATTATAAGTTTCGCGAAATGGTGCAAATCCTTTAATATCAAAGGATGCCGTTGATTGAACGGAAGTAATGAGTTTGTCAATCGACCTCGTACTCGTAGCAATCCAATTCTTCATTGTTTTCAATGACTTGATGTCTTCGGGGAAAAGCTCTTGGACAAGTTTTATAAGTTGATCGTGTGCTAACGTCAGTTCATTGTGGGTAAGAGGGTATGTTGTGAGTGGTTTTTTGTTTGTTATGTTTTTAATGTTGACAAGGTATCTTCTCCATATTGCTACGTTGCGCAAGAGTTGATATAATGTTGAAAATTTTTCAAAAAATGATACATTTATTAGGGTACAATGAGTTATTATCTGTGTAAAGTGAAGTTTTATGGGTGTTAGCTGTGAATGATAGAAACATGATCGAAGTTAATGTTTCTGGTTTATACCTTTGGTTCCCTGATTGGTAGCAATTGGGTTTACTTCTAGAAATTCGGTAATGGAAAAATTTTGTAAAAATTTGGGACCGCACCACCACATCTGATTGTTAATTTGCTCCTCGGGTTGAAGTCCTCGTGATACGATGTTTGCTGAATTTTCCTTAGATGCTACATGTCTCCACATCATCGGACTAGTGAAGGTCTGGATCTTAGCTACTCGGTTGGACACAAATGTTGTTCTTGTTAGCGGGTTCCCTTTGATCCAAGCTAACGTGATCATCAAGTCGCACTTAAGGATTGGTGAATTGCATTGCTCGCAATATGAGACGCAATAATTTTGCTAACAAAAGCGCGCCGCATAGTTCTAATCGTGGTAGTGAAATGAAATTTACTGGGGCAACTCTTGTTTTGGACGCTAGGATGCTAATGTGTTCTCTGCCGTTTTCTGTTATTCGCGCGTATACAACGGCTGCGTATGCCTTCTTCGAGGCGCCGCTGAAGCCATGTAGTTGAACATTCGCCGCATCTCCATATTGTATTCAACGCGGTATCTGCATTTCTTCAAGTACGCTAAATCCATTGCGTAGATTTACCCAAACATCTTCAGTCTCCTTAGAGATTGGGGTATCCCAAGTTAGCTTTTGAAGCCACAGCTGCTGCAAAATAAGCTTCGCCTTGATAAGGCAAGGCGAGATCCACCCCAAGGGGTCAAAGAGACGGGCAATATCTGCTAAAACAGATCTTTTAGTGTATTCTTTCACTATCGGTAAGTTGATTTTAAATTTAAACACGTCTTGTGCTGGGTGCCATCTGACTCCCAGGGTCTTTATGGTGTCAGTCAAATCGAGATTTAGTGGAAGATTGATCTCCCTTTCTTTTTCAGGTATTTGTTCAAGTACTTTAGGTGAGTTGCTTGCCGCCTTTCTGAGGGGAAATCCAGCCGACTTCAAGGTGGCCAGAATATCTCCTTCAAGCTTAATTGCTTCGCATTCGGTATTTGCACCATAAATCAGGTCATCCATATAGAATCCTTCAGTGAGTGCCTTGGTAACGTGAGGATATAATTTATTTACGTCAGCCGCTAGCTGCTGTAGAGTTCGTACGGCAAGGTATGGTGTTGATGCAGTGCCAAAGGTTACAGTCCTTAAGGCGAAGGTTTTTAAGGGCTCTGTAGGATTCGTTCTCCACAAAATCAGCTGATAAGGGGAATCAGCGGATGCCATCCATATTTGACGGTACATCATGCTGATGTCCGCAACGAATGCCACTTAAAATTTCTCTACCGTGTAATGAGCTCAATAATATCTGTCTGTAAGCGTGGTCCAATCATTAATGTGTCGTTTAATGATTCGCTATTTGATGACTTACCTACCATCATCTCTTCTTCTATATGTGCTTTGGAAATGTTGTTTACATTTTTCTTCTGCCTGGGTTAATCTCCTTTCTTCTTAATCCTCTTCCAATTCCCAAAAACTTTTTAACTGAGTATTCAGTAAATTAACTGTTATTCTTGTAGACTGAGCAGCATTGTGTATGTTGCCAGTCAAAATCCACCCCAACTCGGTACATTGTGCAACAGGGGTTCATTTTCCCCTTTTACAAGACCCTGTAGAATAATGGATGCGTACACATCAGCACCTAGAAGAATGTCAATCTTGCCCGGGGTGCTATACGAAGGATCTGCTAGGTCTGCAGTCTTTTGTTTGGAACTGATGCACTGGCAGCATTGATGTCAGTTGGTTAAAGACAAATGCCTTGACCTCGAATGAGTATGTTAACGACGTCAATGAAAAGATTGTGAGTTCTGTTTTGTACTTCGATATGCCAGAAGAAGTCCGACCTAGACCAGCGACTTGTGCTGAGGTCTTGTTCTTTTTTAATTGAAGTTGTGACGTTTTCGGTGACAAAGGTTGCTTCTGAGCCAGGGTCGATTAATGCCCTTAGAATTTGCTAACTACCGTTGGATGCAAAAACTTTGACCAATGGGATCGCTAATAATGCCTTGGGATGGACTTGGCTAGCTAGAGCACAATATTTTTGGTTCTAATCTCTGCGTATTATACTACAAAGTATCTGCATCGTTTAGTTCATTTGTCTTTTGAATAAGGAGAGTGTTAATGTTGCAATGTAGATGACTGCATATTGCGGTTTGAGATGTGCTGGGAACATAGCTACTAGCATTATAATTGAGTTGATTTCCAACGGTTTGATTTTGTTTCTTCGTAGTGCCATTGTTTGTTGCGTCTATGATACCGTGAGGAGCAGAGTGCTGACAATGGTGACTTTGTACTTGGTGTGTATTTTGTTGAGTTTTTTGCGAATCATAGTGTAGCAGCGTATGATGTTTTAAATGGCATTTAAAACAGCGGTTAGTGCTACTGAAATTTGATGTATGGTGGTCGAGCTCAAGGCAATTAGAGCAAACTGAATCTCGTTTGGTTGTCTCTATGCGGGCTTTGACGTCCATTCTTAAAAATTGCTTGCAGTGGCGTAAACTGTGTGCACCTTTACAGATCCTAAACTGAAATTGTTTGTTTTCAATGCCGCAATTTCTTCTTGTCCTTCGATTGTCTTAAGTAATTTCGACATGATTACAATGTAATAAATTTTACACTAGCATTTTTTATATTGTATAATTTAATTTAATTTCAGTTGAGGTTTTTTTATAATTTTTATTTTGGTTTATTTATTTTAATTTTAAGGAAAAAAGGAAGAAAAAATTGGATTTCCTACCTTAGTTTTGCACTCGGTTTAATGTCTTGCCTTTTCCTGTTCTGCAATACGTTGTCCTTATGGCAGGTGTGTATGTTTAATTTGCAGTTGTGTCCGTTGGAGTTGTCCGTTGCAGTTGCCCGTTGTTGACCGTAGATGTCCGTTGATGCAAATCGTTGCAGTCCGTTGCACCCGTTAGTTGGAGACGTCTGTAGCAGTGTCCGTTCGCAGATGTCCGTTGAAAGAACGGACGATTTTGGATAGGTTTCCAAAATTTTAGTCTGTTGACCATTGAAGATTTTCACGATTTCTGGATAGTTGTCCAGAACATAAAAAAGAAGAATTCCTTTTATTGGCCTGATTATTCAAGGTTCTTTGGTTCTTTGACCATGTTCTAAGTCAAGTTGGACTTAGAAATAAATTGTCCAAGCAATGTTGTTTTAAGTCAAGTTGGACTAAGAAATAAATTGCCCAAGCAATGTTGTCTTGGCTCAAAATAAACTGATTTCAAATATATAAAATTGTTCTGTATCCACGTTATAACTTGTTCTTTATTGTATTTTTCTATTGAATGCTAACCGACAAGTGACTATATAATTTTCATCTAGTTCCCATGAAACCTCGCTACTGTAAAATAAACATGGAATTATGATTTTACATAAGAAGAGTAATGACCATATAAACTTGAACTTGAATTTCTTTCAATGCATTAATATGTTAAGATTTTGCTTTTTTGTATGTGTGTGTTTACATGTTTTGTATTTTATACATTAATATGTTAAGACTTTACTTTTATGTGTGTGTATGTTTACATGTATTATGTTTCATAAGTGTTATACATTTACAATTATTAATCCCCCCTATTCAACATGTATGTAGAAAGTAATCGCCTCAAAAATGCATCCTTTCTCCTTGTGTTGAGGTCAGCCATGATCAATGAGATGACTGCTGACCTAGTTTTGCGTACGTGTACCAGAGGGAGACCATCTCCTACGAGGATGTTGACATTTGTTAACATTCGATTTTGTGTTTTTATCCGTGGTGTACGGTGGTGTTTTAGTTTTGTCAACTTAAATGTAAAATAAAAAAATGTTTAAATGTTTTATATTGTGTTGGGAACCAACAGCCTACGTGGCAATATATTGATTATTTTAAATAGTGAAAAAGATAGCAAGGATCTTAATTTTAACAGCATTGCTCTTAATATCTTTTTTTACGTTGTGATGAGAGGCTTAATGTTGCTAACATAAGCACTAGCCAAGAAAGAAATACCACATTCCAAACGAGAATTGACCAACACGTAATACATTTTTGGCGGCACCAGCTTACGTAAGTGAAATATTTTGTTAAGGGTGATATGGTGTAATCGTATATATATTTTTTTAACATTTTTAATTTAGGTTTAAGAAGTAAGTTTGCATTTTAAAGAAACTCTTAGATATGTAAATTATCAAGCAAATTTTAACTGTATGCAAGAATCATTTCAGTTACGATGATCAGAGTTGCCTTATGTAGATCAACTCCTTGAATTGCAACTCATTTGTAAGAGAAATACAAATTTCAGATTAACTACTAAGAACCCTTTGATGATACGTAAATCACCTTGCGAGGATAGCTAGTTCACTATTAATTTCTGTTTTAAGGATGCAGCATACGACAGAACCAGATCATCAGCAAAAGCAATCATGTTACCGGTTGGCGATAAGTTAAATGTAGATTTTTTAAAAACAGGAGGATGGTCTTAGGACTAGTTGATACACCCAAGTTGTATTCTGTTCTGAAGATAACATGAAAACCAGTTCAAGATGTTATCTCTGAGAATCCATATCTGTGAATCATCTTCAACATTTATTTATGATTAACTAGATCAGATCTCTTGGTAAGATTAAAAAAAACAGAGCAGCAGTTTTGTTGGCTTTATCTAGTTCAGTATTTATATTTTCTACAAACGACTACATTGCATCTTCCATTTCCCTTTTACGAAAGACAAATGTGAATGTACTTAGGATTTTATAATTATCATTAAATCTTGCCATTCTTTTAGCAATTATTTTTTTAAATTTTAGAAAAGACTTAAAGTATAGAAGTCAGCCTATAAGTGTTTGGGTCATTTTTGTTACCTTTTGTAAAATAGTTCGTTAAAAAAGTCCGAGGAAAATAACAACGCGTCATCTTAAAAGTTTATTTCAATACAAATCGTTAATGACTACAATGAAGTATTAAATTGTACAGTTTATATAGAGCTAAGCTAACAGTTTTTAACTTTTATATGTGTAAGTCTGGCGTTTAGTATATAATGTAGATTTAAGAGTTTAAGTAAATAAGGAAATAGCTGTATGTTTAGATAAATTTATAGGGTATTACAAATGAATTTTAAGAAATTTTTTATTAAAAAAAAGGAAACAAAAGAATATTATTGATCTTATTTTGAACATCCTCCGGGCCGGCATATGTGGAAACTTCAAGGGGGTAAAGCAACTGTATAGCTCGTCTCAATCGCTTTCCATAAGCAAACTTCAATTCACATGCTCGAATTCTGTTGTCTCGTCCGGGATAACATGTTTCTACCATCGCTAACCGCCAATGAATTTTGAGTAGAACTGGATCATACACCATAACGACATCCCCAGGCTTAACACTCTTCGACAGAATTTGATGAGAATGATGTGTAGACCCAAAAAGATGCAACTATTCGGTTTTCCATTTCCTCCACAAAATAGAAATGTAGCGTTTCCTGGTCTTGCAACTTGCTCGAAGATTCTTCTTTGTGATTTCTGTTGAATTTTCATTGATCGCAATTGACATCTGACCGATGGGAAAGCTATTTGGAGTAATTGGGGTCAAATCTAATGGATCATCGCTAATGTGCGTCAGCAGCCGAGAGTTAATTACTCGTTCAGCTTCGATTAAGAAGGTCTCAAGCTCTTCAGTGCCTATTTTTGCTTTCCAAATTGATGCCTTCAAGATGTCCTTCACGCTTTTAATAAGCCAATCCCAGAAACATACCCACCATGGTGCTCGCTCAACACTAAAATGCCAGTCAATGCTGTGATTGGTCAAGAATCCTTCAAATGATTTACACTCTAAAACGTTTCCAATATTCTTTAGTTCATCAGCTGCCTGCTTAAAAGTTTTAGCATTGTCAGAAAAGAAAGCCTTAGGTATTCCTCTTCTTGAAATAAAACGCCTAATAGCTAGCAGGCAGTTTTTAGAAGTTAATCTTGAAACCAGTTCTAGATGTACAGCTCTTATAACAGCACGGGTGAAGATCATCAGGTATACCTTTCTTTAAGAATTGTCCGTCGTATAGAAGGACCCTGCAAAATCCACACCAACTGTCTCAAATGGCTTAGCAGCTATTTGCCGACCACTGGGTAACCAAAATTTTTCTCTCAGCCATGCTAATACCGTGTTGATACCACTGTGCATAGCCAGTTCATGTGTATAAGAAATTATTAACTTCGTGATATATGCACCTTTGGGAAGCAAAATCAGATTGACAATATCTTTAGGCTCGTTAAGTTGCTGTAACCGGGTACCAATGCGCAGCAGGCCGTCTTCATCCAATAAATGATTTACCGTTAGCAGGGTCGAGAAACGTGAAATCGGCTTACGCTGCTGGAAAGAAACAATTTATTATTAAAATAAATATTTTGAAAGTACCTAAGCCAATAATGCTCCGCCTTTTTTAAATCAGCTGCCTTCAAATACTCCGTCATTGAAGCCTTCTTCGAAAAAAAGATTGAAATGGCTTTAATAGCATATGCCGTTATGCGTAGAAGACGCCTCCAACTGCTAACATCACTATATGAAAGTAAGGACTCACGCTCGCCATTTGATTTGTAATGGTAGAATTCACAAATGCCGATATCACCGTTGCGGACGTGTCAGAAGATTCTACAGGTAAATCACGCCATTCCTCCTTTAGCCAGTTAGGACATTTGAGCCAATTCCTCGAAGAACAAAATTTACTGACCGATATCCCTCTCGTTAAAGATCGGCAGGATGCCCTTTGCCCGAACAATAATACCAGTCTGATACATCCGTTAATTCTTGTATCTCCTTAACACGATTAAAGATGTAAGGTTTCCATTTTCTTGCCTCTCCTTTTATCCAATCGAGAATGATTGTAGAGTTCGTCCTCAGAAAATACTTGTTGAACGGCATCCTTATTTTGTTAAAATAAGCACAGAGTCTAGATGAGGCCGCGGTCAATTCAAGCTTTGGTAAAGTGAGGTCATTACACTTGTCATTATTTAATGGCGCCACTCGAGACTTAGCGCATAAAAATTGAACGTCTACACCTTGACTTCCTTCAATACGAACATAAGCTATGGCTCCAAAATCTTTCATGCTAGCATCTGCGAATATATGGACTTCGTTCGAAATGGATTCCTTTGAGAATCCCAACCTTCTGGGAACACGAAGCTCATTCAATCTATCCAAGTCTTTAATGCAGGCAGACCATTCCCGTGATAATTTTTGGTCTAAGGGGATGTCCCAATCCAGCTTTTTCCTCCATAAATCTTGAAACAAAATCTTCATGCGGATGACGATCGGTCCGACAAAACCTAAGGGATCATATATACGAGCTATTACCTTAAGTATTGTACATTGCGCCACGAAGCTATGCTGATATCGTTCAAGTCACTTTATTTGATGCTTAATGACAGCTCGTCAGTGAAGATGTTTCATATGGCTCCCAAAACTGTTTGTTTGCTTTCATAGTTTTCTTTTCCAAGGTATTTTCGCACAGCTTCATCGTTAGTAGCAAACTTCCTTAAGTTCATAGAAGCCCTACTGAGGATGTTTTTGGATTCCTGATGAAAACGCTTAGCTTGATACACATAAACAAGACTAGTTACCACGTCGTCAACATGAAATGACTGCCGAAGTGTAGAGCAAGTTTCCGGATATTGATGCTTTTCAAAAGACAAACGTAGCTGAATAGTAGCTGACAAGAGAAACGGACTGCATGTTACGCCAAAAGTGACTCGATTCATTCTAAATTACTTCAAAAATGGTATCAACTTTACGGACTTTGTTCTGTAGGACTGTAGCTGGTTCTGAGAACCCCGAATCAATGAAATCCCTCATCAGTTTTTTGTATTCAAAAAGCTGCGTTGGTTGTCTTGTTAGCCTTCGATGTAAAGATCTAAGTCGTGCAATCGCCACTGAACGGTCGTGATCTAAAGAAGGGCTATTACTCTTTTACGGCAACGATGCTCCATATCTAGTAGTTGTTCTTCGGATGCATTCACCTTGTAAATTTTTAGTATGAGCAGATTTTTCCAACTCGTCTTTAGTTCCTATGCTTTCAAGATTCCACATATTTTTTAAAACTGACAAACATTGATGATGAGCTTTTGGAAAGACGGTTGGGGGATAAATCAGAGAGACCTTGTATTGTCCATCCAAATATAGTTTCCACAACGGATGATAATCGTTTACACTTTCCCGAAGCTACTTCCCAGTAAAAATCAGCGCCTATGAAAATGCTCAATCCTTCTTTCTGCTCGCGATCGCAAAAATTTGTGTCGGCCAAACGTATCTTCTTTATTTGTATACCACAACTGTCGTCATCAGGAACTGGTAAGACATCCATGCAAATTTCTGGAACCACCAGCGCAACAATTTCGAGTGACTGGTCAGAGAACTGACTTCTAAGCAATACCCTCACTAGACGAAAAACTTCACTGCTTTGTAAATTTCCTTGTCCAAAGGGAATAATATTAAAAGCAAGCTAGTCGTTTTTTGATCACTTCTGACAGTAGGTAATTGGTTTTCCGTTGAGTTACTCGAACTAACTTCTTTACTGCAAATGACTGTGGCGTGCTTTCCTTTACATAGTTTCCACTCCAGCCCGTTAACCTTGCAATTTTTTGACATATGTCCTCTCTTTGTGCATCGATAACACCTTCCGTCCCGCTTTAGCAGATGTTTTTTTTTATCTTCCATGCTTATTTTTTTACCCATATCGGAGTCTTTGGTGTTATGGTTGCTCGCTTTGCAAAAAAGCATTGAGAACCGTAAGATGGAGTAAATAAACCAGTGGCAGTTGATGGTTGTGTGTGTTTGGCAGACTTATTGTATATACATGCATCTTCACAGCTGGTGCAACTGTAGCTCGTTCAATTGACTCCACTTCTTGACTTCTTTGTCACCGTCAAATAAAAAAGTAGATCCAGTTTCAGATGATCTCTCGCTACATTTTTCATCCTCCTCCTCTTTACATTCCTCACTTGGTATAACAATTTCTTTCTTTATTCTATGGTAATCTACGCATAACTCACCCGGCATGCATTTTAAAAGGATTGTTTTAAGCATTATATAATAGTGAGATGAGGGCACTCCAAGAGCGGTAAGGGAGCGACTCGAAGCAATGACCGTATTGTACATATGACGTAATCCTAAAGCATCTGCTTTTTGATGAACTTTCGGTAAAGACATTGATTGTTGCATGTTTTTGTCAATTAGCTTTTCTTTATCTCCAAGCGATATTGCGCCATCATAACAAGAATCGGAAGGGGTAAAAACTACAAGCCTGACAAAACTGACTGGAGATAGTTGAATTTATCAGAGCCTGTGAGGGAACTATTGTCATGGATGGTCGTACGAAAGTTTTCCCAAAAAGGAATCCACCCCTGATAATCACCAGAAAATCTTTAAAGCGGCAACTTAATGCAGGCGATACTTTTGCTATTAGGAATGGTAGATGTATTAATTTCAGGTGAATTAACTGGGGCAAGTCGAGATCGAATTTTTGCTAAGCCTGATTGTAGTCGAGCAATAGCCCCGATAGCTACATCATCATATTCTGCGATTTTTTCGACATTATTGTCTTCTGAACCCTTCGAACGTATATCCGAGTCTATAGTACGTAAATTTTCGTTCACGGCCGAAAAACGTTGTAAATAAACCGTAAGATATTTTTCTACAGTTTCCAGAGTGGAAATATCTTCAGTTATGCTGGATTCCGCCGTTTTTAAATATTCGGTCGATTCTTTTACTATTTTCGTAACTTGACTATGGAATCCGACACGCGCAAGTAGATCCATTTTCGTTAGGTTGAATTTTGTATACAATATCACAATTATGCGTCTCGGGTTTCGGCACCAAAAAAAATCGTTAAAAAAGTCCGAGGAAAATAACAACGCGTAATCTTTAAGTTTATTGCAATACAAATAGTTAATGACTACAATGAAGTTTTAATTTGTACAGTTTATATAGAGCTAAGCTAACATTTTTTAAGTTTTATATGTGTAAGTCTGGCGTTAAGTATATAATGTAGATTTAAGATTTTAAGTAAATAAGGAAATAGCTGTATGTTTAAATACATTTATAGGGTATTACAAATGAATTTCAAGTAGGTTTTTAATTAAAGAAAAAGAAACAAAAGAATATTGATCTAATTTTTAACGTCTAGGAATTTTTATTGCTATTTTCATGTGCTCTGGGAATACAGCTCATTCAAAACTAATGTTAACACCATATTTTCAGGGTCCAATATTGAAGTTACAATTTTTTTCAGTGAGCATACTATTAAGACTACCCAAGTTTTTCGATTTAAGCATTGAGACCACCTCTTAACTTCAGTAACTACCCCAAAAAGAATGATGATAAAATTTAAATTTTGCAGGGTTGCAAGAGGAACTAAATTTAGCACTTTCAGCCACATTTTCAAAGAATCCATTATAGTATTTTCCAATGTCTAAGTCATTTTCGAACATCATATTTTTCAGAACTTTATACTTTTAAAACCAATATCTTTATTTATTTTACCTAACACATCATTAATAATATTCTATTTTTTTTAATAAGCATACTACCTAACCATCTATATTATATCACGCGAATTTTTCGATTTTAGTTCTGGTACTTCAACTTCAATATTTACACCAAAAAAGAATGATGATACAATTCCGTAGTTCAGTAAGGATTCGGAATGAACATTTGCAAGGTTGCAAGAGGAAATAGGTTAATGACTTTCAGACACATTTTTAAAGAATACATTAAAGTTTTTCCAATTTCTAGGTCATTTTCAAATATGAAATTTTTGAAAACTTTGTACTTTCAAAATCCTTGTCTTTATTTATTTTGCCTGACAAATTAGGATTAAACCTATTTTCATTGAATTTTCTTTTGTAATAACTTTCCTTTTGTTCACTTCATATATCCTTTCGCGTTTATAAACTTATTTTTTATATGGTAAATTATTATTTCTCTTAAAGTAAATATTTCTAGCACTCATTTTCTAGCAAATATAGTAAGCCACCCATGGTATTTTTTTTATGAACTTTCGTTCTTTTTTACGAACTTGCTAATTAAAAGTGATCAGAAAGAGTATTAATGAAATTACTAAAATCGTTTGAAGGCCAGATACCACTCTATACGTTTATCCGGCTTTTCAAAAGTCATTTCTGCAATACCGAAAAAAGTTCAAACTGAAAAATTCAACTTTCTAAAGCATGTACAATTCCAATATGACAAAAATCTGAGGCAAAAAGTACTACAGTGTTCCAAAGGTGGTAAACATTTTTGGTCGTTCGTCAAAACATTTGGAATCCTGTCTCATCCTCCATTACAACGCTCGTTTACTATAACATTCTAGTTGTCAGCTCTTTGGACAAAGACTGCTTGTTGTACACCTCAACACTTCCAAATTGTGTTTTGACCCCGCCTACACTTGAGTGCGTCGAGTCTTCAACAGGACAAATAAACCTTCGCACTCGTGTAGTACCAAGAGTACTTGAAGATCTTAATAAACACAAATCCGCGTGTCTAGATGGTATATCTCTCCTTCTTCTGATGAGGTGTTCTCCCTCGCTGGCAAAACCACTGCGTAAGCATTTACATGGCACTTACGTCCCTTCTTTCCAAGGTGATGGAAACACTGATTAACTCATGAAATATCTCAAAATGCGAAAACTTCTCAATGACCGGCAATATGGTTTCGTAGGGACAGATCCACTGTTGATTTAATGGCAGGTGCACTTGAAGTTTCTAAGGTATTTAACAGAGTTTGGCATCAGGCTCTTTTGTCGAAAATGCGTGCTTTTGGGAGTAGAAATTACCTTTCGGAAAGTTTAATTCAAGTTGTCTGAAATGGTTTCAAGCCTGATATTCGCAAAATAAATGCTAGTGTGCTCCAGGTCTTCGTTCTGTCTCCGATACTATCTTTCATTTTCGTCAATGACCTCTTACCTGTCACTTCTAATCCAATATTTTCTTTTCCTGATGACTCTATGCTTTTTATATTCGTTCCTGAAGCCACGTTCTAACCCTTCGACTGTAGAACGGGAACGACAGTTTATGTTAAGCTCATTAAATTCCGATATGAACAGCATAGCCAACTGGGGAACTATAACAGACTGGAATTTAATGCTTCGAAATCTCAATGTTGTCTGCTGTCATTAAAGCGAAATCTAAATACCCAGTCATTATCCATGAATGGCACTTGCAGCACCAAAACAGAAAAACTTTCTATTCTCGGTATGTGTGTTAGTGATAACCTAAGTCGCTAAAAATGCTGCGAAATATCTCAAACCATGTAAGAAATATTTTAACTCTTGATCTGGCTTCAATATATAGGCATTCATCTGCCTAAAATTAGAGTACAATGCCCCTATCTGGACAGGTGCTTCTAAAATATCTCTGCGCCTACGTTTGGATTCAAAATCGTGCGATAAGACTCATAGAGGGTACTAATATCACTCAGTTAATTGGAACCTTCAAACACCGATGTAATGTCGCCTGTCTTTCTTTGTTTTATCGCTATTTCCACGACCACGACCAGTGCTCTACGGAAATCGCCAGCAGCATTCCCCCCTTGAAACCTTCATACGTAACATCCGTCTCGCTATGAATACTCATCAGTATACACTCAAGCCCACTTTCAGACGTAGGTATTCTGAAATATCGTCATTCGTTTCTAAATCGTACAACTCGCTTTGGGAATGCCGAGCTGAGCTCTCTATTTCATTATAACTTAAAAAGATTTAAGACCAATCTAGATCATTATTTCTCCTTTTTTCTTCCCTGATTTTTCTTCGCCCGCCCTGTGTAAAAACTTTTTTTCGTGAGATAAATTATTTGTATTAACAACAAGTACAGTTACACAAATAGTTTATTTTCCAAATTAAATGTTAGATGCCATCCTTGAAGCGAAAGACCAAAAATTTTACATTCTTTCTCTAAAAACTTCTCCGCAATTTCGAAATTCGTTCTTACAAAAATTGCAGTTCCACCAGAAAGGTAGTTATCATTGTATTCAGCATATGAGTAAAAGATATAACACAGAATGAAATAATTGCATAACTCATGGTTAAAAATCGAAATTTCGGAAAAAGCTATTATATCAGGAGATATTTTAGAAGAATATTTTAAATAAAAAGCTATCAAAATTTTTCTTAAATTTTTTCACAAACCACTTTTCACTTTGGACGTTGCAACTTTTCAATTTATCTTAGCAAATTTCATTTTATCAAACTCAAATTTACAAAAAGGAAATTATTCTTATGGAAGTTTAAAATTTTCCCTCTTTGAAAAATTCGTTTCACCAAATTTGTATTTGGTGAGTATGTTTTTGAAAAGTACAAAATTTTGTCAGTTTGCTAAGAATGTTTCTATATTATTTCAGAAAACAAGTAAGTTTTACATTTTGGATTAAACCTATGCAAAGGTTGTCAATTTATTTTTGGGAATTTGTTGAAGTAGTTAGTTGAAATAATAAAAAAATTAACCGTTTCGAGCACGTTTACGAATTGTAAAATTGAGAACGAATTTCAAATTTGGAAGTAATTCTTCAACCCTGGAAAGCTTTCGTTTAGAAAATACTAATATCAAATTTTATTTTTCAAAAATTGGACATAAGTTTAAATCCCTTGCAACAACTTTTATGCAAGTTACCATAGATTGGATGGGAAATAGAGTTGCAACTATGCATGGAATAAATAAAGCTACAGTCTGCAGAGTACTACATCGATTTTAGGAGCGATAATTAACGAATTTCTTGTAAACAACATTTTATAACCAGAAAATTCTTCGGAAATTTTAGCTAATTTTTTGCTCAAGGAGCAATTTTGGTCCATTCGGAAGGTCCAATTTTGGGAGACTCGTTCGAGCATAGCGACTGGTATCTCGCGGATAACACGAGTAATGTCGGCTTCTAAAGCGTTAATCGTAGCTGGCTTCATCCTGAAGACCTGAGACTTTACCGATCCCCAGAGAAAATAGTCAAAGGTGTGATATCGCACGATCTAAGCGGCCAATTTACGGTAGCAAAACGTGAAATTAGGTACTCACCAAAAGGATTTGTCAACAAGTCCATTGTTTCATGCGCTGTATGGCTCGTAGCGCCGTCTTGTTAAAACCAGAGCTCACCGAGACTATATACTTGAATTTCAGGAAGCACATAGTCCGTTAACATGGCGCCATAACGGTTACCATTGACGGTAACATTCTGATTTGCCCCATTTTTGAAAAAATATGGACCAATGATTCCACCAGCCCATAAATCACATCATACCGTTGTTTTTAATGGATGTAATGGTAGCTCTTGGTACTCTTCGAGGTGGTCATCAGTCCAATTAGCAATTTTGTTTATTAATGTATCCATTGAGCCAGAAATGGGCTTTATGACTGAACAAATTTTCACGATATAACACCGTATTTTCATTGAGTTTTTCCAGAGCCCATTTACTAAAAATATGACGCAAATTCAAATCGCCTGGCTTCAATTCTTGCACGAGTTGAATTTTGTGTGGTTTTGGGGCGAGATCCTCATGTAAAATACGCCAAGTTGTCGATTATGCCAAGCCAAGCTGCTTAGAATACCGACGAATCGATTCGTCACGGTCTTCGGGTACACTCTCAGCTACTGCTGATATAGTGTCCTCACTTCGTGGTGGATGTGGTCTAACCGGTCGAGTATCATCTACTTATGTTAGCTGGGACTCAAATTTGCGAATGGTATTGGCAATAGTGGTTTCAGTAGGTCGATCATGCGCACCGTAAATAAGGAAAACATTACAATTAATCTCAAACAAACAATCTTTCAATTAATTCACTTATAAAATTACTGCCGACAAGTTTGGTTACTCTTCAAACCGCAATTATTAAAATAAAATAATTGCAAAAACTAAGTTAAACCGTACGCTGTGATTCTATTGAAGAAAAATAATAAATGGCAAGTGAATTTAGTTGAAAAAGGCAAATATTCAACTCAAAACCGAGACTATTATTTTCATTGTTTATACAGACATTTTCAAAATTTGTTTGGGTCCTTCTTTTAAAGCTAAAAATGCTGTTGATGTCACCAAAGCTATGAAAAGCGTAGTTATCTCGGAACGATCACCAATCAAAGTTCAAACTGATGTTGGAAAATAATTTTTTAAAAAAGACTTTCAAAACCGAATGAAAAGTTTTTATATTGATCATTACCTTATTGAGTTTTTACTGGAAGTATATTGTGTGATCTAGAACAAGAGAACTCCGAATGTTATTACTACAGGATTTAGCAAGGCTTTGATAAAAACACACATAAGTTAATTCTTTTCAAACTCAATGCAAATGCTTTTCAACCTGTATTGATTTCTTGATTCAAGTTCTACTTCAAAGAACACTATTACGTAGTTTATTTTGGTTCTCGTTTGTTTGAACCAATTAAATCCACGACATTTGATCAAACTTGACGTGTTTTTTTCGGCCTTGGTTCTCCTCTGTGCTTCCATTGGGACGATTGGGCTTTAGTTATTGTCATAACTATGACGATAACTATGACGATCCTATGATTTGTCACCAGTTAAGACCCTTTTGAGCAAGTCAGGATCATTATTGACGTTATTCAAGAGTCCTATGCGATTACCATGGGAGTTCTTCTGATCAAAATTAAGAAATTTCGGAACAAACTTCACTGACACATGTTTCGTGTCCAAAATATCCGAAAAAATTGCATAATATACCAAGATATACCAAGATCCTCAGCAACTTCTCTTATGGTATTTCGATGATTTTTCAAAACAATTTTCTTCACAGCTTTGACAAATTTAAAGAATTTTGCGATTTTTTAGAGACTAGATTTAGGTCATAAGAGGAAGTTGACCAGCAGCAGGATACCTATTCCAGTAAAATTTCCAGAGCTCCATTAGCAAAAATAAAAGCTTTTGATTTAAAGCAAAATCAAAAGATACACTTTTGCAGCAAGATGTGCAAAAAGCATACCCTCTTCTTTTAAAAATTAATATAGCATCACGCAAATCCGCCGTGAATAAGATCGGTTGTTATAAGAACTGTGTAACATACCGTCAGTCGAGTGGACAATGTCCCAGCAGCAGTTCCCAACAGCTTTACTACTCACTCTTGCATTTGAACCCGTCTTCACAGACACAAACTATTTCACACACATAAAATACACAAGTCAACACAAAACAATCAACGTCTAATAATTTGTTCACCACCACCCAACACACATACTCTACCACACAATCATACTTATCCATAGTTATTTCTAATGCTACACCCTTTGAATCAACCCAACATGCTTCAACTTCAACACAACAATAAACATTTTGTTAGCGACGGCAGTAGTAAGTGTCAGTAGTAGACCCAAGATCAGAGGCTTCAATTATTACCAGACCAGTCAAGCATTTAGGCCTAAGGCAAACGCACCCTTGAGGGGTCAGGGTTGGACAGCTACCTTGACTTCATCCTTAGGTCTCTAGACTCGGGATACGAAATCGGCACCCAAGTATAAGTTTTCCAATCGCTAACTGGACTTCTTCTTACCAACCAACTGACATCAAAGCGATGGAACCATATCAATGGTTTATCGCTAGTGAATCAAACTATTACAAACTTTCTTAAGTCAACCTCTTGTTATGAAATCATATTTACTCCGAAGTAGTGTTCTCAAAAGTAATTCAGAGCCATGAAGCAAAGACACCGATCACACAAAATACAATTTTCGGTTGACTTTAATGGGAAAAGTGGAACAACGCAACAGAGGATTAAGGAACTTTTTTCAAGAGATGAACGTCTGTAGACAATTGCAACAGTTCAGTGAGATAGAAGAGGCACCATGTAAGGTTTACCTGACTTGGGAAGAGTAGGCATGTGAGTAGCTCTTCAAGATAACAAAAAAGAGATTTAATAACTTGGATCTTCGAGAAAAGGTTTGCTCAGCCTTAAAAACGGTTTCGGTTGGACTCGTTACTACACAAAGAAAATATTTAACACTAGACTACAAACACAAGAATATGGTATTTAACAAGTCAATGGCATTAAGGACGAAGTACTCAGAACTCCATATCATAACTTCCTCCCACATTATGCCATGATCAATGAGTCAAGTACAACGACAAAACCTGGACGGGACTTTATTAAATAAACTTGCGATGACAGGACCTAAAACACAAGCAGACATTAAAGATATTGTACTTAGGTGGTAAAGGTATATTCACAGCAGGTATTAAAAAAATGTATCAGCGGATCCTTGTTAGCTCCGAGGATTCATCGTCTGCAAGCTATCATACTCGGTGTAATTTGCGCACCCTTGCCATTCACTATGCCTATCAACTAGATGCTGATGATAGACACAAATACCTCTTAAGTTCACGAATGGTGAGGAAAGATTAATAGTTTTTTTGTAATAAAAAAGGGTTTAATCTGCACAAATGGATAAGTAAGGGAAGCGAAATTTTAGACCAGACACCCTTAAATCAGCATGAAGTTTATTTTCTTTTCTTTTGGGCTCGCCTGAACATGTCAACGCTGTTGGTTTTTGGAAGAAGACCGGTGGCTCCTCTTGGTCGAACTTAACTATCTTAACTTAACTTAACTTAAAGGAAAAATTCATAATGTAACAACAGTGGCGCAGCGAGCTTAAGTGGGACAACCTATTTTGCTGGAATTAAAGGAGTGGAACACTTTTCGGTAGGTACTACCACAACTTGAACTGATTCGTATTTCTCGTTGGATCCACACAGACGGCAACCACAAGGAACTAGAATTGCACGGCTTCAATGTCGCGTTGAAAAATTCGAAAATTCATAGGGAGCAGCGATTTATCATCGAGCTCTCGAGTCAAACAACAAGATCCATACACATTTGGTTCTGTCCAAGACCAGAATTGCGCCAGGTAAAACTTTTCCAAGGCCAGAACTTTGAAAAGTTGTTATTCTTTTCACACTACTGGACTACACTTCAAGGGTTTTAGGAATACGGCACGTAATGCAGCATGCATAGTCTGACCTAAGAATTATTTTATCTAAGATCGCAGCACTTAAAACCAAGTAGGCCACTTTTGTCAACAATTGAGTAGTGGAGATGCAGCGAATAATCCAACCAGATAGTTGGAGGCATATTCCCAAGCATATTGCTAGCATCAAGAGTTATTAGCCTTACAGTTTAACAGACTCTGGTAGAATAATCTAGATTTTCACCGCAAATCTTGGTAGTTCTAATGTCCTTCTTAGCCAGCGAGCTTATGGTGAGTATAGAAGAGAAAAAGTATTTAATTAAAGCCCACACAGTCACTTAATTAAAAATTGTAATATGGTACATCTCATATTTAAACCTTTCAAAATGAGGAAAGTATTGAGAATTATAGCATATTGTTGGCGATTCATACAAAATGCAAATAACTTACCAAGCGTTGGAAATTTGACATCCTTTCTGCAGCATTAATTTAGCCAAGTACTCTTGTTTTGGAATTTGAGTTTTGGACACTGACTCCGATAGCATTTTACGTACTAGTACATATCGAACTAGTCAGCGACTTAACATCATATCAAATCTGCGACTTCTACACCAAATAGGAGTTTGCTTTAATTTGAGTTCTCTATGTCCGATAACGGACACCTCTTCATCAGACGAGCTTTGAATACCATTCCTTAACTTGATTTAGCAAAATTGCACCAGCTATTGTATATTGAAAGAATTGCTAGTCAGAATATCTGTCATAACTGCAGCAGCGTCTGAAGTGTTTAAGGATCGAGAATTAACCCAAAATCGGAGACTTAGTTTTGCCGAAAGAAGACCATTTAACCCTAACCATAATCCTGAAAACATCAAACGCAGATCGCAAAAAAATCAACAACACATTTTGGCAAAATGTACTGACGGCAATATAATTCTGAAAAGAAAATATTGAATTTTAACTGTTTTTAATGTTTCTATTGATTAATTGTTTTTTTCAATATAATAAAATTAAAAATATATACAATCAGCTGTACAGATATAATTAAAAAAAAAATAAGACACAAATAAATAAATAAAAAAATATTCTGTGTCTAAGAACCTAAACAAAATAACATCATGAAATTCGCATGCTTACTCTCATGCTAAGGATTCTCTCATCGCACTCTCCCACTATATCTTGACCCACATTTGCAATGCATATTGCATACCACAAATTGCTTTAAAGATGTAAACAAACATAATATTACCCACCACTCTCAGTCAGCGACAATTTTGAACGTATGTGTAGCCATCTCATCCACACACATCACGTTAATCCATTTTCCCGCCAATCGAAACACACTAATGCAGCAAAACGCGCCGTCATTTTATTTTAATATGTCTATCATGCACTTATTTCTCTCACTATTAACAAACAAAAAAAAAAAAATATCAAATCAAATCCCTATACGAAATACGCAAATAAAAGAGAGTATAAAGGGCGAACAGCTTGCATTGAGAAACTATTACGCACTTACAACAAGAACTACGATTGACACCGCTGGGAATAATCACATAAATTTACAATAAATGACATATTAATTGAAATTACTTTGTTAATATAACACTAGCAAAACTCCTTTATCACAAAAAAAGAAATAAAAAGAACACACAAATGAATTTAAATTAAAGCTGTTTTTTTTTTCCTATTTGCTGGCGCCGATTGTTACTTATCAAATGTCAGTTTTTTCTTCATATCTTCATATCTTCGATGAGTTCATGACCGTGCGCAGTTTCATGACGACGTATGTGTGAAGGGTGGGGTATTTTCCAAAAACATAGAATTTTGCTATAGCCGTCTCAGTTAACCATCTTAATACCATCAAAGAGCTCCTTCAGCTAAATGTTAACAGATTAACTCGTTGGGCGTATCGCTGTAGATTGGGAGTTAACCCCCATAAAACAGATCTTGTCCTCTTTTTCAGGAAATATAAAATTCCAACTTTAGATCCTCATTCAATAAACGGTACCAGTTTAGTGTTTTACGAAACAGTAAAATACTTGAGTCTCATTTTTGATAGCAAAGTAAACTGGAAACATAACATTTAAGAAAGAGTCAAGAAAGCTATAGTAGCTTTATTCTCTTGCAAGAAAGTCATTGGAAACAAATGGGACCTCCAACCTTCAATAACCCACTGGCTATATATCTTGGTCATAGGACCGATAATCCATTACGGTGTGGTCTGGTGGACGGCCTTAGGCATTGCAGTCAACTGCAAAAAACTAAGCCGAATCCAAAGAATAGCATGTCTATGCATAAGTGGAGCTCTACGTTCCACTCCCTCCGCGGCGCTAAACATTCTCTTTCACTTGATACCCATCGACATCTTTAGCAGGCAAGTAGCTGCGACTACAGCTTTTGGCCACGTTAATAATCTTAATACATTTGGAATCCACATAGAGAACATCGATTACACCATACCTAAACTTCGGTTTGACAAAGACTTTCATACGAGCTTTCCCTCTAGATCCTTCTGGGAGATGATGTTTTCATGGAGGTCAAGTCTATCCATTCCTATACAGAACACATGGATCTAAAACCGATAGCGGGGTTGGTGGAGGTGTGTTTTCAGATAAGCTAAATCTAAGGCTCTCCTTCCGTCTTCCAAATCACTGTAGCGTGTTCCCGGCGAAAATATTTTCATTAAAAAAAAAAAATTCACTCTGGGGCCTTTGTATCCCAATACCTTACAAACTAAAAAAATCATTATTTATTATCTTTTAAGAGTATACATATGTATACATATATACTTTAATTAGAGGATATAAATAGAGATAGGAGAAAATAGAGGATACAAATTGGAATGAAGTTAAGGGATACAAAAGGAAAATCATTAAAAATTTTCAGAACAATATTTATAGTAGGTAAATACGTCTTTATCGAAATTATACAGTATGAAGATATTAATGGTACCGGATATCTTTTTATTGCATCAATAATACTCTAAAAACTGGAATTTATTCTATTGATGATATTAACTTTAATCATGATTTATCTATCACATAAATATAACAAAAGTCAAGGTAGTATGTATTAAATGTAATATTAAAAGCGGATCATATATTAAAAATGCAGCGGCCCATTCATTTCTTTAGTTTTCGCTAACCGGTAGCCCTGGCTATAAATTATATGAAATTCCTAACAATGTGATCTATTTGCCGATGAACTCTAGACAAATGACTACAATAATAGTTAGAATTGTATGGAATTGCATAGGATTTAAGTACAATACATAAATTTTTTTAGTTTTAGGAGGTATATTAGATGATGAAATGTATAATTATTTTTCGGAAATAAGTGTTTGATAAACCTAAAGGCTATGTTGTGCCTCCTGAACTCTTTTCTTAATACTACTGATCCTGTTCTTAGGATTTTAAGGGTTTAGTAGTTAAGTACCTAAATGAACTTGTACTTTTTTGAACTTGTGTATCCACATTCATAATCATAGAATGGTAAAAAGGGTTTAGATTCGTTACGGAACGGATTGCATTGTTATAGGTTATACTCGTAAGCGTCTCATGAAGAATATCTTCATCATTTCTATTTATATTTTTATTGTACATAAGTCGATATATATATGCTAATGTAGAGTGCATTTGCTTGGCCGGTGCGTTACTAATAGACTGTTGATAATAAGTTATGTGGTGGTAGATACTAAACTGTTTACAGAGGTCTTTAAATATTATGTAGTAGAATTCTGCTCCTTGGTCTGCGACAAGAGTTTTTGTTATGCCGTGAATGTTCATAAAATGTTTAACGTTTTTATAATCGTTATGCTATTTCTAAAGGTAAGCGTGTAGGCTGCTTCGAATTTCGAGAATTTAATTATTACTGTTAAAATTAGTTTACTTTTAATGCTATAAATATCTACATGAAGTATGTCTAGTGGTAGTTCTGGGTCTGGTAGAATTTTCTAATCTATTTTTTGTTAATACCTGACATATTATGACATTGTTCACAATTATTGATAATTTGTGTAATTTGTATGGCTCATCTAAGAAAAATAATACTGTCTTTTGAGATAGTTGAATTTTTTAGTAATACCTCTATAGTTTGGTCTTACCTGATAGTTCTTAACTGTCTGGTTTTGGTTATCATCGTTTATAATATCTTCAATGAATTCTGAGTTCGGGTTCATTGATGTTAAAGTTAACACTTTTCAGATTTTTATAAATTACCTCGTTATCATATTTTCCTATCATGAGGCGCCATCTGATAAGTTTCGAGTTGGCACCTTTTAGGAAAAAAAGCAAAACAGGTATGAGCAAAATTATTTGACTGCACAAGTAAATGCCAAAAGTTCTTTCTATGCTGTTCTTTATCTAATTTTAGTATCGAATAATGCTATAGAAACGTAACAAATGAGTTTGTCATAATTAAATGAACCTTGACTATGTACGACTCATAAGATGAAACCCCATGCGTCCGTAGTTAGTTTGAACGATTAAGAGATATCCGGATATTGAAGGAGGAGTCATATTTGAGAATATCTTGACAGTGTTTGAAGCATTTTAAATATCTAACATCTAAATGAGATCTTTGATGAACTTTTGGTAATAACCGTGAAAGCTTAACGACTTTATTTGAAAATTTTCTATATGACCACCTAACGCCGCCAGAACAGGCGTCTTGGTCCCATCTAACAACATGTCCTACTGATATAACTAGTGTCTGCGATCTTTACAACATGTACTACGAATTTTCAAAACATCGCTCCAAAACGTTTCGGGTGATCTCGCTGCTTTCTGAAACCATGTACACTCTGTAAGAATCTCTCACTTTCAACGAAGTCGAGTTGACTACGCGGCACCCATCGCACGGACAGATTTCTCATGCCCAAAATCTCATGCAGGACATAGCTTACGCGTTCAGTTGCGATGCCTGATATCTCAGCCAACACGCAAATTTTCACCCGCCGGTCCAGCCAATACGATATCATGTTTTTGGGCCACCTGGGCGCGGTTTATCAGGAACCGACGTGCGGTCACTGCGAAATTCTGCAAACCAATGGTAAATGGTTGTACGGAAGGGTGAGTGGGTCACAGAAACACATCGAGAATGGACTTGATTTCCTCACAGGTTTTGCCACTCAAAAAGAAGAATCGGACCAAGGAGCGAAACGGCTCTTTTTTCCATGGTCGAAAAAAACCCTTACACGATGTTTTGAAATTGATGTCAAAACAAAACTAAGCGTCGGATTGTCACCAAATTTGACAGGCGGGCTAAAAGAGGTTATACTAAATGACGATACACTCATTTTGGCCAGTAGCGCAACCTGTATTCCAATCCGGATACTCATCAAACAGCCCTCTTAACTTGCCTTTTTTTCTACATTTCTACATTTCCACTACATTTCTCTACTTCTCCAAGCAACAAGCTTCTTCTTATATTTTACTACCAAAGCGTAAGAGGCTTATGCTCTTAAACTCGACCTATTTTGTTTGGAATATCATTGTCTCGCTTTCGACGTCTATGCTCTTACAGAAAAGAGTCTGATCCCTGACATAAAGAGTTAAGAGGTACTCCTATCTTCTTATTATATTTTGCGAGATGGCGATCACTCTCTTCTTATGGTTAATGATCCTGCCCTCCCTAAAGTTATTCTCCATGGCGGGGCGTCCTATTATCCATTCATACTAGCATTAATTTTTCTCTAATCGCTATGTTTTCTTCTGTAAAACTTGATTTTGTTATTTTGTTATTAAAATAACACCTCAATAGATACCTGTACTTATGTGTTTTTACATTCTCTTCAACCCATCGAATCCATCACCCCTGCTATTAAAGCGAATAATCAACTTTTTGACCTAAGTATTCCATCGACGATATCCTTTAATCTGCCTCTGCTGATTTATCAGATGTTTCATTTTTTTTACAGCGTCAAACCTCATTTCAATCAAAGAATGTCTATACATTGATTCTATAATAGACTCAAGCCTATGTCAAGTATGTGGCAACTCTTATTTCTAGGCAATTAGACCCTGTTTTCACTAGCGACCCTATTAACTCTTTATTAACGTCTCTTAAGTCTTCGAACTATTGAGAACTTTTACCTCCTCTTCTTTTCTCGTTTTTCCATAACTTTCCAATTCCTTCCTATTCTAACAACTTAAATAAAGCTAGTTTTCGCAAATTAATACCTATCTCAGCAAATCTTCTTTTGATTTTACCAACCTACCTATAATTCATGCTTTCTCTCTCTCCCTCTTTTCCTCTCTCTATCCTTATCTACTTATCTGGAGAACCATTATAGGAGCTTTCGATTTAGGTCAGCTTTCTCACACCCATTTTTAAACGCTTCTTGTATCCGACAAGGCAGCCATATATCTCCCATTCTTTTAATTTTAATTATAAACGATTTTGTAGACACTAAGTTCTCCAAAACAATTTCTTTACTTCAAGACTCTATTCTCCTTTAAGAAGACATCGATAGGTTGTTCACTTGGTGCCTAAAAAAATGTTTAGGGCTTAATGTCTTAAAAGATCAATCTATGGCTTTGTCACGTAAGTCAAATTAATCTTCGGACTTTATATTCCTTGGTTAACCCCGGCCAATCCCTTCGCGACCTTGGATTGTTATGCCATACTTACGTTCGCATAGTGATGAGATAATTCTTAAAGCCAACTCATCATTTGGTTTTATCGAGTGCCGAGCTGACCACACGCGACACCAGTGCACTCATAAAAACTCATTATGTAGTTTAGTTTCGTAACAATAAAAAAAAACTCCCACACATAAAACAAGCACATTCCAATCCACACTAAGCGCGAATTAAAGAACCTTATACACATGTTTGGCAATAAAGCACAATTTTCCAAAAAAAAAAAAACTATATAATCTATTTATTGCAACAAAACAACTTTACAAAATGTATTCGACTATATAATCAGAAGCAAGATATGGACTGGGTGTCTGCTAGAACATAAGTGTTTGATGAACGCAAATTACAGAAAAACTACAGTCCAACTATAGAGTATGTAACATTACGTTAGGCAATTGAAATCTTAATTTAAAACATTAAGCAATTAAAACAACATATTAAACAATGCAAAACTATTATGTAATTATCAAATGTAATAAATTATTCAACATTTTAATTTATGAAAGATGCCGTATGCAAATGCAAATGTAAATGCAAATGCATTTATCGACGGTTGCATTATCAGTAAAAGAACATAAACATGCTTTTATCCTAAAATAATACCTAACAATAATATATAGTATATTTTTATTTTCTCATTTCCACTGAGGTAGAAATAATTCGCGCCGACTGCACAAAAAAAAAGTAAAATTAGCTGTGTGGTGCATTTATTTGAGAAAACAAACAAGTAAAATAGCTAGAAATCATAGTGCGGGCATCCCACATCTAAACCCTCCATCTCCCAAAAACGTCTGAAATTTCATTTCCCAGCCTCGTTTAGTATCGTCGGTGTTTGTGTTTTTTCTGTTTGTTTTTTTATAATGGCTAAAGAATTTAGAATAGACGTAACAAATATAGCGGGATAAAAAGGAAACACTTATTTGCGTACGTCCTATAAATACTGTAAATACAGACCAGCTGTTTTGGCACAAATTGAAACATAGGTAGACCCCCGTCCTCACCTGTTCTTCGGCTGTAGGACGACAGTGTATGTTAAGCTAATTAGTTTTCAATATCAGCAGCATAACTAATTGGGGAATTATCAACAGAGTAGAATTTAATGTTTCTAAATCACAATGCTGCCTGCTGTCGCTAAAGCGAAATTAAAATACCCAACCATGGGTATGGGTATCGTTGAAACCGGAAAACTTCAACCCATCGCACTTTTTATGGATCTAACGAAAAATCTGTAAGGTAAATTCAAACCTCCCCGTTCTTGATTTTAACCTCAGCACTTCTCGTCTCTAACTTGATCTCCTCTATCATTTCCTAGGTTCCTAAACCTTAATTTTGATCAGTTTTCGTTAGATTAAGCTTAAAATAAGCCAAATAAATTAGGACCTCAGTCTCCTCTTAAATTAAATTCAAAATTCTTTCTTAAGGAATTCTGATTTGTCGATTTGAATCTTAAGGTGGACATCTCATAGTTTTGAAAAAACTTTATGCAAGTTCTTGATATGCTCTTGGAGAGAGCTTACAAATATTATTACCATATATCGTCCATACAAGCGATACAGAATTTTCCTTGGAGTACTCTCAGGACATTATCCATAACTCGCTGAAACCTTACTGGGGAATTTTTTAGGATTCCGTGAAATAATGTCATGTTATTGAAAAGAATAACAGCAAAAATTCGCGCAAACTTAAATAAAATGCAAAACGGTACCGTGAGGTATCTATTTTGTTAAGGACAATCCAAATGGGACTACTTCATGGACAATAACTAGTTCGAATTATTTCCTGTTTTAATAGTTTTGGAATTTGAGATTCAATTTCGGTTTTATGAATTTTTGGATACCTGTAATATTTGTTATAAGCGGGTTTATCGTCAGTAGTTTTAATACGATGCTTAACTTCATTAGTGAAGGTTAAGGGTTGTTCTTCTACCCTGACTTCTTCTGACCGGTAGTACGGGTTGTTTAGCAACAGGTCCACTGGTAATGTGATGACATGTCACACCGAAATTTAGAACCAAAGCGTTTATCAATCTGGCGAAATCAAGATAGTTCCACTTGTAATTTCTAAGGCATTTGACAGAGTTATGGGATCGATGACTCTTTTATTCAATGGATTAGAAATTATCTTCTAGAACGTTCAATTCAAGTTGTATTGGATGGTTTCAAGTTTGATATTTACAAAATAAATCTTAGTGAGCCCCAGGGCTCCACTCTTTTTAATTTCTTATTCAACATATTCCTTTTCTGATGACAGTAATCTCTGTTTTAATATTCGTTCCCTGACGAACGACAACACCAGCGTTCTCTCTAACAACGTAGAAAGAATTCTTCCAAAACACAATGCTTTCAGCTATTGTTAAAGCGAAATTAAAACGTCCAGTTATTGTCCATTAATGGTACTTGCATCATCGAAACCAGAAATCTTTCCATTCTCGGTATACTCGTATGTGTTAATAACAGCTTACGTTGGAATGACCACATATTTGGTGTCATCAAAAATGCTGCGAAAAGTCTAGGTTTCCTCAAGCGATGGACCTCAAAATATAAGGCATTTATTCGCCCGAAACTGGAGTATAATGCTCACATCTGATCAGATAAGCCCAAAACTCATAGGTGATACTGATATCATTCAGACAATAAACACTCTCGAACGCCGACTTAATATCTCACTCTGTCTTATCGCCATTTCCAACGCAAGCTCCATAAAACCCGTCTCGCTATGAATGCTCACCAGTAAAACCTAAAGACCACTTTGGAACCTACTCTACAATATCGCGATTCGTTCCTAAGCCGTACAACTCACTTATGGAATGCCCTGCCATACTTTTTATTTCGTAGTCATTATAATTTTCAAATATTTAAAACCAACGTTCATCGGCACCGTTCCTTCTTTCGCCCTCCGAGTTTTTTTCACCCGCGCTTTGTGCAAGCATTTTAAGGATACTTAAATTCCCGGATCGCGCAAATTATGAAAAAAACTTAAAGTTGCTATTTCGGTAAAATAAACAAGTTTTCCCATTCTTCCCCATACAAAGAAACTCAATACTGCAAGGTCAGGAGATCTTGCAAGCTAGTGGACTACTCCTATGCAATGATTACCAAACTCTTCATCTAGCCAATTCTTAACCTCACGACCATAATGATCATCCAACCATCATGTTGCCCTTTGAATTATAAGTGGAATAACTTCCAACAGTTCTGGTAAATCATTTTACAAAAACTCCAGATAGTTTTTAGGCTTCAGCCTAGGTGGTAATTTGAAAAGGCCGATTAACTTGTTCCCAATTACATCTGCCTACATATTGATCCTGAATTTGTGTTGAAATGATTTATATCTCCTTGTATGTGGATTCTCTGCAGCCCATGTGTGAAGATTATGAAAATTTGTGATCCCATCTCTTGTAATTCTGCTTATTAACTCGTTCTCATCCAAGCTCCGCTTCTGCAATCAGTTAGAAAATTTTTCTAAATTATCAGGAAACAATTCTTGTACAAGTTTATCCATGCTGTGCAATAAAATATAGCTTAATTCATGCGGTTTGCTAAGAGATTGCGTCACTTGTATTACTCCATTGGTACATGCCTTGAAAAGCTTCTGTCATTGTACGTCATTTCAGTATATGTCATTCATTTGAGGCGTAAACAACAATAAATTTTTTTTCTCTCAAATATGTCGAACTTTGTGCCTGAAAAAATGTTTTTGCGGGGAGTTCTTCTTCATTACTTTAACATGAAGAAAACTGCTGCCGAAAGTCATCGTATTTTGGTGAAAGTTTATGATGAAGATGCGCTAGCGAACGTGCTAAAAGTGGTTTGCACGATTTAAAAGTGGTGATTTTGGCTTGGACGACGATGAAAGTCCTGGGCAGCCAAAAAATTTTGAAGATGAAGAACTGGAAGCATTTCTCTATGAAGATTGTTGCCAAATACAAGAAGAGCTCGCAGAATCACTCAAGCAGCCATTTCAAAACGTTTAAAAGCAGCTGGATATATTCAAAAGAAAGGAAATTGGGTTTCACATGAACTCAAGCAGAGAGACGTCGAAAGGCGGTTTTGCATGTCCGAAATGCTACTGGAACGCCACAAAAGGAACTCATTTTTGTATCGAATTGTTACTGGTGATGAAAAAAGGATCCATTACGACAACCCCAAGCGCAAAAAATCATATGTAAAACCCGGCCAACCAGCCAAATCAACGGCAAAGCCAAATATCCATGGCGCGAAGGTAATGCTCTGTATTTGGTGGGATCAGATGGGTGTGCTGTATTATGAGCTGCTAAAACCGGGTGAAACCATCAATAGGCAACGCTACCACAGTTTACCGTTTGAAGAGAGCAGTAGCCGAAAAACGCTCGGAATATGCGACTAGACACGAGGCAATACTTCTTCATCATGACAACGCTCGGCCCCACGTTGCTATTCCGGTTAAGAACTATTTGGAAAACAGTGGATGTGAAGTCTTACCCCACCCGACTTATAGACCAGACCTTGCCCCTTCTGACTACCATTTGTTCCGGTCGATGCAGAACGCCCTCACTGAAATACTGTTCACATCAGATCAGAATATCAAAAATTGGCTTGATTGCCAGAATGGTGGGAAGAAGTGATAGCTTCAGATGGGCAATACTTTGATTAATACTATTGTACATGTACGCTCAAATTTAAAAAAAAAAAGCCGCACGAATTAAAATATATACCCAATATATCTGGAAACATTGAATTTAAATGCTAAGTCTCTGATGCTGAATGATGGATCAGTTGTAACAGCTTCCAGTATTCTTTCATCAGCCGAAATTCTTCTTACTTATGGAGCTACCGCATAAGGTCGTGTGTTTGAAGCTGGTCCTGTTTCTTGAAACCTTCGATACGTATTTCAGATACTCTTTTACTAGGAAGCCGTCGGTTAGAATAGAGTATATGGTATCCTTGTCGCATTCTATTTGAACTTCCATTGCGCAGCCTATAAACGTAAATAATGTCTGCGTATTCGTGGCTTGTATATGCAGACATTTCAAATAGCGTTTCTAAGCAACTGTAACCTTGTCGTAAAAAACTGATAGATTATTATTTTTTTTAATCTTTTATACAATTTTCCTTTGGTAAATTTTTTAAATAGGGCTTCATACCCCAAACCTAACTCTTAAGGAACAGGTTAGGAAATGAGGGTTTTGACGGTAAGGCAATTAAACGAACACCCTTTAAAATTTAATAGCTGTGCAATTTTAAAAAAATCTATTGGAAAATTATTAATTCTTGGAAAACTACTCTTATTGTCAACCGTTGTTGAAAACGGAGGTAAAAATTCCTTTTTTTACCTGCTGCAGGTTTTCCCAAGTATCATAAAAACTTTGGGTTATTCCGCTAGCTTGAGGATGATTGTTTTTTATTATTGCTACGTTCATAGGATGAACAGTCAAAGGAAAAAATTATGTCAATATTGGAGATTCTACACATATATCATATATCAATCTGTTTTATTATTATATTATACATTGAAAGTCAGCCAACTTCACGCCAAAGTTAAAATAAGCAACATTCTTTCACTTTTTATTTTTCCATTTCTCATTCGTTTGTTCTGTGTTGTTCATAAAGGACTGCCAACGAACGAGGTGGTGGTTTAATTTTTTCGTTTGAAAGGAAAGTCTATGATCATAGGTGTTTGGTAATAGGTGCCAACAGAAGTGGTCCTTCGAGCCGGATGGTTCATTTGGGAAAATTTAGATGAAGGTGGTTGACATAAGGAAGAAATGAGCAATTTACTAAGTGAGTAGAGCATTGTTACCTTTATATGTATATAAATACTTACAATATAAAGATATAGAAGCAATACGAAAGAGGAGGGGAATAGTAAGGGGTGCCTTACTTGGCACTCATTGCTGAGGTCAATGAAGAAAATGTGACGGCGATAGATGCTCAAATACGACTAGATAAGCTAAAAGATACTATTCGGTCTTTCGAGCAGAAAGATCTGCTTTTATCAGAGAAAAACATCGAGAATTAATCGAATCGACAGAAATTCACAATAAAACATTTGTGCCTAGTGTTTCAAGTGAGCATAATCAAACACTCAAGCAGTTAGCTGAAGGTCAAGGATCTATTACGACAGCGCTATCGCATCTTTTGTCAGTATGCGGCACAGCAAGATCGTTGTTCAATCAAGGAGATATTAGATTTCCTCGAATTTCGCTGCCGTCCTTTGGTAGTGATTATTAGGAATGGACCACCTTTAATGATTTATTTCAATTCTTAAAACCTTCATTAATGGATGACGTCCATGCCTAAACATACTAATATCTCGGACGCGAACTATGAGCAAGCCTGGAAGGACCTAAACCAGATGTATGATAAGAAGAAAATTATCCTAGAGTTTCACATCAAGACTAGTCAGGTTCAAAGTCAAAAAGGTTATGGGCTCGGGCTTCGGCATCAAATGAAAAACCAGGTCTTAAAGAAATCCTTGAATTTTTATCAGACTGACAGTTTGAATTAGAGGCAGTGTCAAATAACCAGGCTCCTCAAGCTTCTGTATCCAGGTCAAATCGTGGTTCGGCTTGCACAGTGATCTCTCACTCATGTGTATTTAAACCCTATAGACCTCTTTTAGATTCCGGTTCTCAAGTTACATTAATCACCGAATCGTGTGTGCAGTTTTTGAAATTGCGGCGGGAGAAATGTACATTGGCGATAGACACAGTGGGTGATGCGGAGTCTAGGGCTCGAGGATTGGTTTCATTGGACATAAGATCTAGGATAGCTGAATTCGGGGTTTCTTTCAACGACGCAAATACCCCAGCTCAAAATTCATTGCATTGTCCCCTCTCAGTTGAATCAGCGGGACTATTCGATATTTTGTTGAGGGCCGGTTTACTTTTCAGAGCAATTGAATTCGGATGGGTGTTAGCAAGTGAAGACAGGGCAATGGCAAGTACCAGATTGCGAACCTTTCACGTAGCGGATACATTGGAAGGTTTGCTACAACGCTTTTGGGATATGAAGGAGCCTACATCTACATCACGTCGAATGCACGATGAGCATCCATGTGAGACTTATTTTAAAACTCAATACAGGAGGGATGAACAAGGCCGTTTTATAGTAAGACTATCTTTCAAGGATTCAGTGGAAGTAAAAGGCGATTCTCGGAGAATGGCGGATTGAGAGAGATCCAAAGCTGCATATACAATATAATGAATTCATGGAGGAATATGAGAGCAAGGAGCAATCGGGATATTATCCACATCATGCGTCTATCAAACCTGATAGTACAATGACCCGCATGAGAATGTTATTTGATGCTGCATTTACTCCACCTAGTGGAAAATACTCAGCTACTCAATGGACCTATCCTTCAAAATTACTTGACGACAATTTTGCTTCAATTCACGATGAATCCAATTGCCTTAAGCGCTGATATAACTAAAATGTACAGGCAAATGTTGATCCTCCCCGAGGATAGGCGACTCCAGCGAATCCTGTGGAGAAGTTCAGCAAGTGAACAAATTAAGACTTCCAGGTGGCCACAGTTACTCAGGGGACAGCGCCTGCTTCATTCTTGGCAACGAGATGTCTAATCCAATTTGCCGTAGATGGTCGAGAGAAGTTCCCGAACGGTGCAGATTTTATAACCCACCGTTTTTACATTAATGATTTCATCGCGAGTTGTAGTAATGTAGAGGAAGCTAAAAGGAACGTTAACCAATTGTGCCGTTTACTTCAAGGAGCTGTGCTTAATCTTGGAAAGTTTGCATCGAATTTAAAGATAATTCTTAGTGAGCCAACCTTATTTAAGACCTTGCCCCCTTACATTGGTGATCAGCATAATTTGGTGAAGCGAATGGGGGCACTTACTAAAATATTTGATGAAGCAGGATGGTTATTCGACTTATTGCAGAGGTTTTCGAATTCAACTAAGCTGTTAAGAGTGATTACCTGGATTTGTACGGTTTCTTCATAACTGTAGGATTGAAGATAGACGAACTTAATGAAGCAATGACTACGTTGGTCAGAGCAGTGCAGCGTTATCATTTTGGGGAAGAGATAGTACGTTTACAGGATGGCATGCCCATAAAAACGGATCAACTCGTAAAATTCTATCCGCTATTAGACTCAAATAGGATCTTGCGTGTTGGTGGGCAATTAGAGGCAGCGTAGGAAGCAACCGATTACTTATACTTAAGCGGGCCCCTAATTTCCGACGACTCTGAGAAGCAGCAATTAAGTCCACCAAATTTCCTTTGCGGAGAGTAATCGGGAGTACTTTTTTATCGTTCGCAGAACTTCAAACTTTGTTATGTGAAATCGAGGCATGTTTGAACCCAAGGCTCTTGGTTGTAATGTCAGACAGATTCGAAGATTTTGAACCACTAACGCTAGCTCATTTTTTAGTGGGAAGCGCATCTTATTTTATGTCAACGGCCTCGCCACACTGAAAGCATCGATTCCCACTAGATCACCGAAATCAAGCAGTGTTGGGCGCGGTAAGTACGTAGGTGGGAGACCACATGGAAACTCAGTACTCCAAGTGCTGTTGACAAAACACGTTACATGGGCATAGTACCCCGGCGTTAAATCCCAGATCCTACAAATTAATTTGTATCGTTCCCTTGATAATAATAATAATATATTTATATAATATTTTTATATAATATAATAAATATAAAATAGTTTTTTTTTATTTTTTTGTTTAAAAGGAGAATCTGCTGACATCCAAAAAAAAATGAGAAAGGAAATATTAAAACCATAGCTGTGTGGTAATAGGCGTGAACAGAGATAGGCCCTTACTTTAGAAAAAAAAATCTTAGAATAAACCCGAGAATCATTCTCCAAATTATACTTGACGAATTTAGAGACACCCTCTTTATTTCATATATTATGATACCGCCAACTTCCCTTTCTTCCCAATTCATTTTCAAAATAATCAATAAAGTATATTTCATTTTCTCGTATAGGTATATTTATTTCATTTAAGACTAATATATTGTAAAATATATTATATGCCGTGGTGTAGTGGTATATACATAGACTTCTCAAGCAGAGGGTCGCGGGTTCGAATCCCGTGCGAGCAACTCTCTGAAAAAGTCTTTTGGAATTTGTATGTAGTAATATGTAAATCTAAATATCTAAATATCTAAATGTAACGAGCTAACGTACTAAGACCAACTACTCGTTGAGGATGCACTGGCTCCAGTTTGACAACCACCTCTAGAAAAATATCGAAACCTACTATGACACCTGAGTTTCAAAACTACTACACCACCCGCCCGTGCCCTAGTGAAAAGCCAGTAAAAGGGTATTCATATTCCCTTAGTGCGCGCGCGGAATTATAAAAAAAAAATATATAGAACTTATTTCTTTCAATACAATTGCTTTATTCAATGCAATTATAATTCACAATTTAATCGCATTTAATCGGGTTGAGATCCCTTTCGCTTTTGTTTATCTATTTTGCATAAACCACTCAATCACTTATCGTTATTCACTCTCCAAATTTCACTTTAGATCTGACTTGAATATTTTGGGAGATACTTATATTTATTCTACCTTGAATACTTTCGAGAATATTCTGTTCCATCAAACGTTACACTGCTGCCTCCCTAAACTTGTTCGTCCCGAGAAATTTCGTCGTTCATCGTTTCGTATGTTCCTTCCCAATCCTGCTGCAGATTTGATGATTTTCCTTTCTTACGCAGAGGATTATACGGCCACAGCAGATCTCCTTCGTTGAATCCACAGGATTTCGCTTTGATGTCGTACCTACAACTCAGGCGGTTGCACGCTAGTTACATCTTTTCTGGGAGTTTTTATGTGATTCATGAATGCTGCTGCGCAGGGGTATGTGTCGATCCCAGTCCCGCTGGCAGTTGCTGACGACCTTAGACAGATGTTCACTCAAGGTCCGATTGAATCGCTCGACCATTTCATCAGATTAAGGGTGTAGTAGCGTTGTCCGTGTCTTCCTTATTCCCATACATTGGCACACTTCCTGGAAGATTTTTAATTCGAATTGGAGTGTAGCTCCATTGTGACCCCAGGACTGCTCACACAGTTGTTGACTCTCTCTTCTACACATTGATATTCGCGGGTAACAAAAAAGATAGGATTTATATAAATGATTCTTTAACTAAGTATCATAGAGCCTTATACATGGCTGCTAAGAAAATAAAAATTGAACATAAATATATAGTAAATACTCATGGTACAGAAATTCTAAAATATTACTACGAAAAGTTGAAAACGGTGAGGCTGTCTATTTATGTTGTACATCAAAATATTCGTAGTTTGCGACGAAATTTTCATATTTTATCTTGTTATCGTGAAACTTTTACATGTATGCCCGATTTTATTTTTGTATCAGAAATATGGATTTTTTTCTTATGAAGTTAAAGATTATAAGAGTAGCTTGCCTTACTACACATTTTATGCTTGCCCAAATGATTCGTACTCATCAGGAGGTGTTGGGGTCAAATCTTATAATTTGACAAGTGCAGATGTTATTAAGCTGTCTCTTTGTTTATGTGAAGAAAAATTTAGTTTTATTTGTGTGTATAGGTTTCACTCAAAACCAATTCAATTGTTCATTGATGAACTTTCTGTGTTTTTAAATAATGAGCGTACAGCAAACCTTTTTGATTTTGGTAACATAAATTTAGATCTTTCATCTTCGAATAGTACTCTGAATTCATATTAGGTTTTGTTTTCAGAAAATGGTCTAACATCTTTTGTTAATTAACCCACAAGACTTGTTGCAGGGACTTGTCTTGATAAGGTTTTTGGCCGTCTCTCGAAGTTAACGCAAGATGATTGTTCAGGCATTGTCTTTTTTCTGGGTATTACAGATCATTGCATGACAGGTGTTCTTTTGAAGACTTCAAATGACCAAAATTAGCTATAGCAAACTTAATAATGAACTTCTTTATGTTGATTGGGACGAAGTATATGGTGAGGAAAATCCCTCCAGGGCATATCACTTATTCTCTGAAAGACTTATAAATTATATAAAAAATTCAACATATACTAGCACTAAGAACATGAAATTAAAACCTTGGATAAGCCACCTTCTTCTCAGAAAAATTAACATCAAGAACAAATTGCGTTGCAAATGTCATAAGCATTCACTCAATACAAATTTAAAAGTTCATTTCAAAAAAATGTGTAAAGAAGTAAAGAATAAAATAAGGTTAAGACGCGATTTTTATTACCACAATAAAATTAGTAGTGCGGCGAGAAATCCCAAGAATAGGTGGATTTTTATTAATAATTAAAATAGATAATATGTATGTTACAGATCCTGCAGAAGTAGCTATTCAATGACTATTTTGTACCAGTTGGTCAACATTCATCCACTTGTGATTTTTCTATGCCTTCGAGCTGCTGCACTAATGTTGGCGTATCTAATAGAGTCTGTAGTAGGAATAGTTTTTATTTCGAATCCATTTCTGGTCTTGAAATTTTGAAAACAATAAGATCTCTCAAAAATTCCAACTCATGTGGTAGAGATAGTATTTAAAACTTTGTGTTGAAGAAAACTGCATTTAATATAGATGACATTTTAGCACACATATTTAATATAAGTGTTACTTAAGGTATTTTTTCAAATGAACTAAAATATGCTTTTGTGATACCTCTTTTTAAAAAAATTAACAAAATAGATTTCAGGAACTATAAGCCAATCTCATTATTACCGTTCATGTCAAAAATATTTGAAAAGCTAATTAAAAATAGGTTTTTGTGATTTCTTTCAAATACAATTTTTTTAGTTCTCTACAATACGGTTTCACAATAGGATTATCAACAGAAGATGCTTTGTTAGACTTTTGCTCCTTCATCCAAAAGGGTGAAGGATATAACCAAAGCTTTTGATATGGTTAATCATAGTATTATTTTAAAGAAGCTATACAATGCTGGTTTTCGTGATTGTTTTTACAAATGGTTTGAATCTAATTTAGGTAATCGAAGGCATAAAGCGAAAGTTAATAATGTTTTAAGTGACTCGAAAGATATTAATTTAGGTGTACCTCAAGGATCTGTCCTTGATCCGATCTTCTTTTTAATTTATGAAAATTATTTGTTTGAGCAACCTTTTGTTGGAAAGGTTAAAGCCTTCGCTGATGATCTTGCGGTTGGGTATGATGTAGTAAATCCTCTAAATTTAATCTGCGACATCATTTATGATGTCCACATACTAAGGTCATGGTTTGCGGAACATAAACTTATAATCAGCGATAAAACTAAACTAATGTTTTTTGGCCTTGACTCAAAAGTATTGTCAGATATTGATATTACTTTTCATTTGACTGGTTGTTTAAGATTCAAATTATTAAACGAAAATTGCACAGGACTTAGTTCTCAGTCACTTTTTGACCCTAATATCACTTATACTAGTACTTGCTTTAAAATTGACGTTGTAAAACACTTCAGATATTTATGAATCACAATAGACCAACATCTTTAATGGACCGACCATGTTTCGAATTTAAAACAGCATTTTCTATCAACAATTCGATGTTTGTATAATCTGAGAAAATGTATTAAAAACCGTGTACTACGGTATATTTCATTCGAGGTTAGAGTACGGTATATACTGTTGGGGAGGTGCTTACCGCAACAAACTGCAAAATTTGATTGTCCTACAGAAATGTGCTTTACGAAAAATTTGCAATTCTACTTGCTAAGCTCATTCTATGGAGTTATTTCTTCAAAAACAAAGATATTGCCAGTACGACACTTATTTTACTACAAAGTTCTAAAAATCTTTTTTATACGAAGTGGTTATATGCGAAGTCCTATTATTGGATCCTAAAACCTAAGAGGCAGTTCTTGTACTATACTCAATTTACCTTTCCTACTCTGTCGTATCCCGCAAGTTATTTAATAAGCTTCCTGAGAATATACGAAACATTAGGGATCCTTTTAAATTTTTAAAAACAATTAAGTGAAATTGAAAATTTGTTGCACTATGTTATTTGATCGAGATATATTTTGTTTTATACTTGCTTGCATATTTATTTGAATAATTGAATTTTTTTTAGCTATGAACTTATATAATATTTTACCATTTAAACTAAAAACGCTAATTTTTACTGTTCACCCTACAAAGAAAATAATTAAAATGGATGTGGCATTATGTGTATTGTATATTTAATAAAAATGCCATTAGCTATTCTCCTGAATTAAAATATTGTAAATTGTATTTAACTTCTATGAATTTTGTAAACGAGAATAACGAATAAATAAATGAATAAAAAATATTTCCGGCTACTTACTGAAGTAATGCATGACCGCGAGTGTGTATCGATCGGGCATCGAATTTAAAGATAATTCTTAGTGAGCCAACCTTATTTAAGACCTTGCCCCCTTACATTGGTGATCAGCATAATTTGGTGAAGCGAATGGGGGCACTTACTAAAATATTTGATGAAGCAGGATGGTTATTCGACTTATTGCAGAGGTTTTCGAATTCAACTAAGCTGTTAAGAGTGATTACCTGGATTTGTACGGTTTCTTCATAACTGTAGGATTGAAGATAGACGAACTTAATGAAGCAATGACTACGTTGGTCAGAGCAGTGCAGCGTTATCATTTTGGGGAAGAGATAGTACGTTTACAGGATGGCATGCCCATAAAAACGGATCAACTCGTAAAATTCTATCCGCTATTAGACTCAAATAGGATCTTGCGTGTTGGTGGGCAATTAGAGGCAGCGTAGGAAGCAACCGATTACTTATACTTAAGCGGGCCCCTAATTTCCGACGACTCTGAGAAGCAGCAATTAAGTCCACCAAATTTCCTTTGCGGAGAGTAATCGGGAGTACTTTTTTATCGTTCGCAGAACTTCAAACTTTGTTATGTGAAATCGAGGCATGTTTGAACCCAAGGCTCTTGGTTGTAATGTCAGACAGATTCGAAGATTTTGAACCACTAACGCTAGCTCATTTTTTAGTGGGAAGCGCATCTTATTTTATGTCAACGGCCTCGCCACACTGAAAGCATCGATTCCCACTAGATCACCGAAATCAAGCAGTGTTGGGCGCGGTAAGTACGTAGGTGGGAGACCACATGGAAACTCAGTACTCCAAGTGCTGTTGACAAAACACGTTACATGGGCATAGTACCCCGGCGTTAAATCCCAGATCCTACAAATTAATTTGTATCGTTCCCTTGATAATAATAATAATATATTTATATAATATTTTTATATAATATAATAAATATAAAATAGTTTTTTTTTATTTTTTTGTTTAAAAGGAGAATCTGCTGACATCCAAAAAAAAATGAGAAAGGAAATATTAAAACCATAGCTGTGTGGTAATAGGCGTGAACAGAGATAGGCCCTTACTTTAGAAAAAAAAATTCTTAGAATAAACCCGAGAATCATTCTCCAAATTATACTTGACGAATTTAGAGACACCCTCTTTATTTCATATATTGTGATACCGCCAACTTCCCTTTCTTCCCAATTCATTTTCAAAATAATCAATAAAGTATATTTCATTTTCTCGTATAGGTATATTTATTTCATTTAAGACTAATATATTGTAAAATATATTATATGCCGTGGTGTAGTGGTATATACATAGACTTCTCAAGCAGAGGGTCGCGGGTTCGAATCCCGTGCGAGCAACTCTCTGAAAAAGTCTTTTGGAATTTGTATGTAGTAATATGTAAATCTAAATATCTAAATATCTAAATATCTAAATATCTAAATATCTAAATGTAACGAGCTAACGTACTAAGACCACCTACTCGTTGAGGATGCACTGGCTCCAGTTTGACAACCACCTCTAGAAAAATATCGAAACCTACTATGACACCTGAGTTTCAAAACTACTACACCACCCGCCCGTGCCCTAGTGAAAAGCCAGTAAAAGGGTATTCATATTCCCTTAGTGCGCGCGCGGAATTATAAAAAAAAAATATATAGAACTTATTTCTTTCAATACAATTGCTTTATTCAATGCAATTATAATTCACAATTTAATCGCATTTAATCGGGTTGAGATCCCTTTCGCTTTTGTTTATCTATTTTGCATAAACCACTCAATCACTTATCGTTATTCACTCTCCAAATTTCACTTTAGATCTGACTTGAATATTTTGGGAGATACTTATATTTATTCTACCTTGAATACTTTCGAGAATATTCTGTTCCATCAAACGTTACACTGCTGCCTCCCTAAACTTGTTCGTTCCGAGAAATTTCGGCGTTCATCGTTTCGTATGTTCCTTCCCAATCCTGCTGCAGTTTTGATGATTTTCCTTTCTTACGCAGAGGATTATACGGCCACAGCAGATCTCCTTCGTTGAATCCAGAGGATTTCGCTTTGATGTCGTACCTACAACTCAGGCGGTTGCACGCTAGTTACATCTTTTCTGGGAGTTTTTATGTGATTCATGAATGCTGCTGCGCAGGGGTATGTTTCGATCCCAGTCCCGCTGGCAGTTGCTGACGACCTTAGACAGATGTTCACTCAAGGTCCGATTGAATCGCTCGACCATTTCATCAGATTAAGGGTGTAGTAGCGTTGTCCGTGTCTTCCTTATTCCCATACATTGGCACACTTCCTGGAAGATTTTTAATTCGAATTGGAGTGTAGCTCCATTGTGACCCCAGGACTGCTCACACAGTTGTTGACTCTCTCTTCTACACATTGATATTCGCGGGTAACAAAAAAGATAGGATTTATATAAATGATTCTTTAACTAAGTATCATAGAGCCTTATACATGGCTGCTAAGAAAATAAAAATTGAACATAAATATATAGTAAATACTCATGGTACAGAAATTCTAAAATATTACTACGAAAAGTTGAAAACGGTGAGGCTGTCTATTTATGTTGTACATCAAAATATTCGTAGTTTGCGACGAAATTTTCATATTTTATCTTGTTATCGTGAAACTTTTACATGTATGCCCGATTTTATTTTTGTATCAGAAATATGGATTTTTTTCTTATGAAGTTAAAGATTATAAGAGTAGCTTGCCTTACTACACATTTTATGCTTGCCCAAATGATTCGTACTCATCAGGAGGTGTTGGGGTCAAATCTTATAATTTGACAAGTGCAGATGTTATTAAGCTGTCTCTTTGTTTATGTGAAGAAAAATTTAGTTTTATTTGTGTGTATAGGTTTCACTCAAAACCAATTCAATTGTTCATTGATGAACTTTCTGTGTTTTTAAATAATGAGTGTACAGCAAACCTTTTTGATTTTGGTAACATAAATTTAGATCTTTCATCTTCGAATAGTACTCTGAATTCATATTAGGTTTTGTTTTCAGAAAATGGTCTAACATCTTTTGTTAATTAACCCACAAGACTTGTTGCAGGGACTTGTCTTGATAAGGTTTTTGGCCGTCTCTCGAAGTTAACGCAAGATGATTGTTCAGGCATTGTCTTTTTTCTGGGTATTACAGATCATTGCATGACAGGTGTTCTTTTGAAGACTTCAAATGACCAAAATTAGCTATAGCAAACTTAATAATGAACTTCTTTATGTTGATTGGGACGAAGTATATGGTGAGGAAAATCCCTCCAGGGCATATCACTTATTCTCTGAAAGACTTATAAATTATATAAAAAATTCAACATATACTAGCACTAAGAACATGAAATTAAAACCTTGGATAAGCCACCTTCTTCTCAGAAAAATTAACATCAAGAACAAATTGCGTTGCAAATGTCATAAGCATTCACTCAATACAAATTTAAAAGTTCATTTCAAAAAAATGTGTAAAGAAGTAAAGAATAAAATAAGGTTAAGACGCGATTTTTATTACCACAATAAAATTAGTAGTGCGGCGGGAAATCCCAAGAATAGGTGGATTTTTATTAATAATTAAAATAGATAATATGTATGTTACAGATCCTGCAGAAGTAGCTATTCAATGACTATTTTGTACCAGTTGGTCAACATTCATCCACTTGTGATTTTTCTATGCCTTCGAGCTGCTGCACTAATGTTGGCGTATCTAATAGAGTCTGTAGTAGGAATAGTTTTTATTTCGAATCCATTTCTGGTCTTGAAATTTTGAAAACAATAAGATCTCTCAAAAATTCCAACTTATGTGGTAGAGATAGTATTTAAAACTTTGTGTTGAAGAAAACTGCATTTAATATAGATGACATTTTAGCACACATATTTAATATAAGTGTTACTTAAGGTATTTTTCCAAATGAACTAAAATATGCTTTTGTGATACCTCTTTTTAAAAAAATTAACAAAATAGATTTCAGGAACTATAAGCCAATCTCATTATTACCGTTCATATCAAAAATATTTGAAAAGCTAATTAAAAATATGTTTTTGTGATTTCTTTCAAATACAATTTTTTTTAGTTCTCTACAATACGGTTTCACAATAGGATTATCAACAGAAGATGCTTTATTAGACTTTTGCTCCTTCATCCAAAAAGGTGAAGGATATAACCAAAGCTTTTGATATGGTTAATCATAGTATTATTTTAAAGAAGCTATACAATGCTGGTTTTCGTGATTGTTTTTACAAATGGTTTGAATCTAATTTAGGTAATCGAAGGCAGAAAGCGAAAGTTAATAATGTTTTAAGTGACTCGAAAGATATTAATTTAGGTGTACCTCAAGGATCTGTCCTTGATCCGATCTTCTTTTTAATTTATGAAAATTATTTGTTTGAGCAACCTTTTGTTGGAAAAGTTAAAGCTTTCGCTGATGATCTTGCGGTTGGGTATGATGCAGTAAATCCTCTAAATTTAATCTGCGACATCATTTATGATGTCCACATACATAAGGTCATGGTTTGCGGAACATAAACTTATAATCAGCGATAAAACTAAACTAATGTTTTTTGGCCTTGACTCAAAAGTATTGTCGGATATTGATATTACTTCTCATTTGACTGGTTGTTTAAGATTCAAATTATTAAACAAAAATTGCACAGGACTTAGTTCTCAGTCACTTTTTGACCCTAATATCACTTATACTAGTACTTGCTTTAAAATTGACGTTGTAAAACACTTCAGATATTTATGAATCACAATAGACCAACATCTTTAATGGACCGACCATGTTTCGAATTTAAAACAGCATTTTCTATCAACAATTCGATGTTTGTATAATCTGAGAAAATGTATTAAAAACCGTGTACTACGGTATATTTCATTCGAGGTTAGAGTACGGTATATACTGTTGGGCAAAATTTGATTGTCCTACAGAAATGTGCTTTACGAAAAATTTGCAATTCTACTTGCTAAGCTCATTCTATGGAGTTATTTCTTCAAACAAAGATATTGCCAGTACGACACTTATTTTACTACAAAGTTCTAAAAATCTTTTTTATACGAAGTGGTTATATGCGAAGTCCTATTATTGGATCCTAAAACCTAAGAGGCAGTTCTTGTACTATACTCAATTTACCTTTCCTACTCTGTCGTATCCCGCAAGTTATTTAATAAGCTTCCTGAGAATATACGAAACATTAGGGATCCTTTTAAATTTTTAAAAACAATTAAGTGAAATTGAAAATTTGTTGCACTATGTTATTTGATCGAGATATATTTTGTTTTATACTTGCTTGCATATTTATTTGAATAATTGAATTTTTTTTAGCTATGAACTTATATAATATTTTACCATTTAAACTAAAAACGCTAATTTTTACTGTTCACCCTACAAAGAAAATAATTAAAATGGATGTGGCATTATGTGTATTGTATATTTAATAAAAATGCCATTAGCCATTCTCCTGAATTAAAATATTGTAAATTGTATTTAACTTCTATGAATTTTGTAAACGAGAATAACGAATAAATAAATGAATAAAAAATATTTCCGGCTACTTACTGAAGTAATGCATGACCGCGAGTGTGTATCGATTTTCATTAAAGGTTTCGAGAAACGACCTAGCCTTGTCGATGGGTATTTGTTTGAATAGTGATTCGGCATTGCATTGTTGTATTCGTGGCTGTAGCTTTATTTTTGGGCCTTTTGTAGCCGCACTTTTGTACACTTTTTGCACCAATTCTCGACATCTTGTTTTACGCTTAGCCCATAGAAACTTTCCCTTTGTTTTTTCCCAAATGACCAAATAGCCTCCTGAGATTCAGTCATGTATTTCGTGAAGTACTTGGCTGACCCTGGACCGTGACACCATTAGCTGCATACGAGATGTTGTTCCATCTACTCTTTCCCATTTTCTCGTCAGCAAACCGTCTTGTACACAAAGTGAGTACCACTGTGCCCAATATGCCTTCAAAGTTTGGTTGTGGTCTGATATCTACTACCAACTTGGTCTTTCCTGTCTTTCCTGTTCCTTCCAGACCAACATTGGTTGGATGACATTATCTGTCTATTGGAAAGAGCGGATTTTTCTGTACTCCAACCTTCTACTGCCTCAGTCCTGATCATTTGGATAGTGGCCTGTTCTTTCTCTCCTTTACGGTTACAATATTCACATTCGACTCCACAGGGTTGACGAGAGAGAGCATCAGCATTTAAGTGGAGTTTGGTGTTAAATTGTAGTAACTATTTCAGGGCTGCGTAGGCTGTCCGAAGAATAAACTTTTGTCCATAGAGGTACATATGGAAAGGATTCGTAGCTAGAATTAAAGCTAGCAACTCACGCTTAGTTAAGCAGTACTTTATTTCAGGTCTGAAGATTACCTTGCTATAATATGCAACCACTTTCTCTTGACCATCATTAACATTGCTAGCATCTGCGTCCACGATGAATAGTTTCCCGTGTGTGGGGTACCCCAAGAAGGGGGCATTGCACAGCTGACGGTTGAATCCTTGGAATGATTTTTCACACTCGCCGGACCACCTGATCTGTCAGCTTTTTTCCGCAAGTTGATACAGGTTTTTTTAAATACCAGAAAAATCCTTTACGAACCTACTGTAGTACTTGACAAGTTCCAAAAAGCTTCTCAGTAAGTGTTAATTTTTTTGGAACTAGCCAGCTTTTAACGGCTTGGATTGTGGCAGGATCCGTTCTTACTCCTTCCGCTGATATAATGTGACTAGATATTGTACTTCCAGGAGGAAAAAAGCACACTCTTCTTGGGTCTTCTGGGTTCAACTTCAAAAGAGCGCCTTGTAGCCTCTCAAACATTCTCTTAGGTTTTCTCGATGTTCCTTGTACGTTTTACCTATGACGATTACGTCGTCCAGATACTTAGGGCAGATTTTCCACGTGAGCCCCAGCAATGTTCGTCCAATTAGTCACTCGAAGTTAGCTGGAGCGTTGCACAATCCAAACGGCGTTACTGCCAGAGAACGCTTCCTGTAGTAAAGGTGGTTTTCTTACGATCAGTTCGATTAATCTCTACCTGCCAGCAATCGTTATTTAGTCAAGAGTTGAAAACCATTTCGCACCAGAAATCGTATCCAAAGTGTCATCGTTCTTGGAAGTGGGTAGCTGTCCTTTCTGGTGACATCATTGAGACGTAGGTAATATACACAAAACTTTGTGTAGCGGTTTATTTTCTTCACGAGAACCACTGGAAAAGCCTACAGACTTTGCGATTCTTCAATCAGTCCCTCAAACCTTAATCTTTGATGCCATATCGGAAACTGTTTGTTTTGTCAATGGAAGATGCCTTGCATGTTGACGGATTGGTTGGGCATCTTCTACGGCAATATGGTGTTGAAAAAGTTGCGTGTGTCCATATTCTACGCTTTGTGTAGCAAATATATCATCGTACTCACCGAAAAGCGTTTCTGCCAATACACGCTGCTGCTGATCCAGGTTACATACGATGAGAATTTTGTTTTTGATTTTCATACTCTGAACACTCGCGACCACTGTTGCACGACTTGTATCAATTGTGATCGATTTACAATCTTATAATCTTACAGGAAACATATTGTTCTTTAATTGTACTAAGGTCTTCCCCATCATGAAGTTTCTCCTACTTTCTGGCTCCATAAAATGAAGTCGGTGGCTACCACGACCACCTTCCATTTTTGCCTTAAGAATTGCTTCCGACGAAGGCTCTGGAATATGATGCAGATGATGACTTTAAAGTTGGAAGTTTCCGTATGACATTGGTACCTCTATAATTCCGTATTTTAGAATTTGTGTCTAAAAGTCTACTACTTGTCCATGTTTTTTCATGAAATCTGTACCAATAGTACACTCGTTATATACTATTGTATATATGTCAGCCACCAGAAAAAGGTGAGAGATGACAATGCCAGGTGGATTTTTATACAGACTTCACTATATACCTTAGCCTTTTCTCTCGTAGCTGTTCTTAAGCTGTAGTTGCTGGTGTTATGCAACCAAATTCCCCCTAATGATTGAGGCCGTGGCACCTTTGTCTGTTGTTGCCATCCATTTTTTATTTTCACTGACAACTTCTGCAAGAAGGCTTTAATTTCATCGTTTTGCTACCGAAACTTCGATGATGGTCTTGAGGCCGTTGACCCGCTACCAACTTCTGCCCGGCTAAGTTAGTGCTTAAACCTTCCCTCAAGAAGGCCGACCGGATTAATGATTGCCGTTTTTGTCGGTTTCCTTCTTCATTTGCTTGTTACCACAATGAACGCAGCCTTTTCGTCGAACCTGTTCTTTACACTCCCTTTGAAGATGTCCTATTTTATTTCAATTCCAGCAGCGCATTCTTCGCTTTTCCTTAAGAGTATTTCGTTCTTTGACACTTATTCTTTCGCAGGAGTATTCAACAGATGCTATTTCCCTGACGAAATGTGTGATGTACAATAAATTATTATTGATGATGATTATTATATTTTTTATGCTTTTCGATGTTTATTTTTTTCAACAATTTTGCTGTAGGACTGTGCAAGGCAATTATTAGGGCAAAGGACTTCTCTTTATTGTCCCAGTCGATCGCACAGGCAGCCATTTCAAACTTTTAAGATTTTTCTTTTGTTCGTCGAATTTGTTCTTCAGATTTTGTTCGAGGGTTTTCTTTTGTTCGTCCATTTTCGGCAAGAGAAGTTGCATCATCGCAGCTATATGGCTGCCAGTATTTATTTGATATTTTTCATCAACGTCAAAGGAGTATATATCCGGATCATGTCCCTCATTGTTCAAAGCGTCCTGAAGTCGGAGCACCAAGTCACTTTTTCCTTCGCTGGCGCCGAGGTTTCCCTTGTTCAACTCGGATTTGAATTGGACGAAAGTCAACAGCAATAGTCTTCGACCGATTATAACTTTCTCAAAAACCAAAATCACAAAACATACCGACACCAATGTAAAATGTTTGTGTAGGTACAAATGATAGAACTTTTTCCTTCCAATACAATCGCTTTGTTCATACAATTAGAATTTACAATTTAATCGCTTATCTCAACCCTCTTACTTTTCTTTATCTTTTACATAAACCACTTAATCACTACTCGTAATTCACTCTTAAAATTTCACTTTAGAACTGACTTGGATATTTTGAGAAATGCTGATTTCGAGAATATTCTGTACCATCTACCATCTAGCGTTCAATGCAAATTTCTATTTTGCTAGAAAATTGGATTCTACTATATTTTCCATTCCCCCAATGTTTGAGTCTTTTGCTATTTAAATAAGAAAATATTCCTTTGGAAATGACGCTGCTCACATTCAAATGGGTATCACAATATCAACGCAACATACCATAATACATTTTCGATGTCATACATAAAGTTATTTCATGTTTTTCTAATAGGTCTTATATTCAAATTTATACAACAAAAGTTCATGTTAATTACATAGACTTTTTTGTATTCATTAGGACATTGCACATGAAAATAATCTGTGGGCAGATAACCGGTTTTGTGGGCAGAAAACTAATCCATACACAATTTTCGAAATTTTTTGGTCTAAAAAAAAAAAAATATATATATATACGAATTAAAAGGGGTTCACGTATATAATTTCTTATTAAGGCTGAAATCATCCCGTGTTTAAGGCTGAAATCATCCCGTGTGCTTTTGAAGCATAGATTTACTAACATAGATGGCAAACTTTCCAAATTTGGGAATTCAAAATCCGCTATGCAGTGATCGCCTCTATCGTGTGACCCTGTCTGTGAATGCGTTTGAACTTTCAACAATGGCAACTTCTCTCCCAAATTACACAATACCCGCCCATTTTACTCAAAAAACGTCGTCCACATTACATACCCATGGTGAACTTTACGCGCAAATAGAGATGTAAAATGTGTTGGTTATTCACTTACAGAGTGTCTGTGCGAGGGTTAAAGGTTTGCAAAAGCATTAGTAGAGCTTGCCATCTAAGTTAGTTCATCTATGGCATGGTGTAAAAACCGTTTCATGCCGACAGAAGTGCTCTCGTGTGTTAATGACTCATTATCTATAATGACTTTTTTGCTTGTGTACTATTCAAGGATGCGTATGGTATTGTTTAGTTGGACATTTTATTTAGATCATTAAAAGTTGCGATGTGTATGGTTTACCCGTTTTCGTATTTCTGTACGAGTACTTTGCCTGTAGACTCCCACTCGAACTTCCAGTTGCATTCTCTGGCTAGCCAAAGAACTAGGGGTTTATTCGTTTGCGTAAATTGATTATTAACGAATATAAGTACATCATTTTCTGCTTCAGCAAATTGTTCGCTGCAAATACATTCTATAAATATTTTTAGGGAAATGACGCAATACCTTTTGCTTTTTTTTTTTATCACATTCGTTTTGAACGGGTGACTGGCGAAGGAGGCAATTATTATTGTTTTGTTTAGGGTTTATTATTGGCTCTGTAAATGTCAGTTGTTTCACGTGTTTACTTTGTAATCAGTTGTTTTGCTTGTACGGCCTAAACAAAGTTTTCTTATTAGATTTTTCGGAGATGGTTAGTTAGATTTGTTGTATTTTTATATTTATACAAATATACATTTTTTTATTTTGTTTTTTTTTTTCCTACGTAATAATTAATTATGGTATTAGATTGGGCACCTAGACTTTTGGCGTCGATTGGTAATTGTTGATGAAACTTGGATCCTCTATTACACACCAAAGAACAGAATGAGTGCCCGGCAACGGACTGAAGCCTCTATGGGTCGAAGAGGTTATGGCGTCGGTTTTCTGGGATTGTCATGGCATACTCTTTGTGGACTACCTCGAAAAAGGAAAAACCATTAACAGCGAGTATTACTGTGCATTATTGGTGCGATTGAAGGCCGAAATCGTTGCAAAACAGCCTCACATGAAGCGAAAAGAAAATTGTTTTTGCAAGACAATGCACCGGCGCACAAGAGCATCGCAACCAGGCTAAAATCAATGACTTACGGCTTCAATTGCTGTCGCATTTACCGTATTCGCCCGATTTGGTTCCCTAAGACTATTATCTCTTCCCAAACCTCAAACCACGGAGGAGTATTTTGCCGACTTTTCTTACTTTTCGGACGGGATCAAGAAGTTGGAAAATCGCTGGAATAAGTGTATCAAACTAAAAGTGGACTACACTCTGACTGACTCGATTTGCAACCAACTTCAGACTGCTATAATTTCCAAACCGTAAATGACAGTAAGCTCAAATTTTGACACATGACAGATAATTTTATTATTTACTATTATAAACGATTTGTGTCTCAGTTGGGTTGAAAAATTTTTATCCGCGATGGAATTCACACGTGATAGTGTGATTGCTTTATATTTGCCTGGAAAACCACAAGTAGCTATCGTTAGAGCCCTCCAGCACCTCAACGTGAATAAATAATTTGTGTCTTGAACCATAGCTAGTTACCGTGATACTGGCAGCGTTGCTAAATGCCATAGAGGTGGTCATAAAAAAACAGCAACATCGGTAGAAATGGTTCGGAAAGTGAAAGCTCGAATTGAGCGAAATCCGCGTCGAAGTGGAAGAAAAATGGCTCGTGAGCTCAACATTTCGTTGGAACGGATGCAACACATACTGAAAAATGTGCTTGGGCTCAAGTCATTGAAGTTCCAGAAAGCACACGATCTTACACCGCAACAGAAAAAAGTTAGATTCGAAAGAGCAAAGAAGTTACAACGCTTGTACGAAAGTTTTTTTCGGATGAGTCGCCATTTGGTATCGAGCAATATGTCAATAAACAAAATGACCGAGTTTACTTGTTACAGAGGTCCCTACAAAATTTACACGAAAGCAGGCAGCACCGATGGTGATGGTTTTGATGGTCACTCTCCGCTCCTATTTTTGGACCGTGGCGTCAAAATTAATTCTATCGTATACCGTGAAACTGTCTTGGAGGTAGTATTGAAGCCTTGGGCAAACAATCATTTCGGTCGGAGACCGTGAACATTTCAGCAAGACTCGGCACCGTCTCATAAAGCGAACGTCAACCAAGATTGGTTAAAAAACAAGGTTCCACACTTCATTTCTTTGACACAATTGATTGCAAATTCTCCGGATGCAAATCCGTGGGATTTCTCTGTCTGGGGTATTTTGAAGGTGACCACCTCAAACAAGCACTTCTCCTGGAATGGGCCAAAATACCGCAGAGCCACTTGCGTGCAGGGTGCGATGCTTTCTTCGGCCGTATCAAGGCCATTATTCGCGCCAAAAGTGGATATATTGAAAACTACTTATACAATTTGAAAATTGATGTATTTTCCAACAACATTAAAATTTATCAAAAAATTAAAAAAATTATAGCATTTTAAAAAGTTGCAGTTCGAGTCAGTCAGGGTGTATATTGAATAAAATAAAAAAAAACGTTTAAAAAATTTTTTTTTTCATTCCCAAGGAGGTTAATTTTCACCCTACCTATTATTTAAAGAATTCACTCGATAACCCAGATGGATACGTTTTCCAAATTTGTAGTATTATAGGCAACTTGTCTACTTGGAGTAACTTAACAAAAGCTTTTATTTACTTCTGACATTAGATTTAGTTTGCTTTCGCCTATTATGGTTGAGTCAAAGGGCAGCAAATAATCGACTTAACGTTATACAAAAGGTATGCTAAAGAGACTACTGACTGGTTAGTGCTACCGAAGATCTCCATGTTAGATCATAGGTACATCGAATTCAGATTCGAATACGAGGTTTTAACCTTGCTGAAGAGGAAGAATCCACACAAAAGCAATCGAACACGATTTAAGGAGGAGATAGGTAGATCCAAAAGTGGTCCTCTAAGCTCAAGACAAAACAAAATATAGAGGAAGCTGTTCAGAACCTAAACGGTATCATCAGCAAGTGTTTTAAAATGTCATTTCCAGCTTGAAAGCAATCCTGCAGGTCCCCTGTTAATTGGTGGAACGTAGCTCTGCAGCGCCTTTGTAAAAAAAAAAAATAGAAAACTTCTAAATAGGTCACTTTTGTAGAAAGACTGGAATTTTAACAGTTCGAAGTTAAAAGAATATATGAAGATTATTCGGATTTCGAAGTATCCCTCTTACAAACACTTGCGAAAAGTTCGCAACTGTGGAAAAAACAAAATACTGGCTTGAGATTATTTCCCATGTAAACTAATCAGGAAAATATCACAATCAGCACCTATTAATGAAGCTAATAGTAAGCTGAATAGCTTAACACGCTGTAGCTAGCATATTTCATTGGTTGGATGAGCCCATTAAATCGAACTCAGCTCTATGAACTGAACAATGCGAATGCTTCAACCCAGAACGAATCCGCAAACTAAGCTATTCACCTACTAAACGAAAAAACTATCCTAAGCAGATTTTGCAAGGCCTCGTACCGTAGATAAGGCCTCTGGTATAAAAGGTAAGATGTGAAGACCTCGACACAGCTGTCGATATCGCTATCGAAGAAGAAAAACTCACGGTACTCAGACAAAGCTCGAACCAGGGACATACGAATAAATATTGTCATAGCTGCAAAACGAGAACACATAACACAAACAAGTGTTGAAAATGAAAAAGTCGACCACCATAACAACAATGCGAGACCAACATCCTCTTCGAAGTTAATACCAATGACCTCCAGTATTCTAACGAACCATAGAGCAGTTCAAAATAATAGCAAACCATCCTTAAATAGGACCGTTATTAACACTACTACTAGATCTACTCAAACGGGGTACAAGATCTCAAAATATAAATCAAAATTGATAAGTTAATTTTCACAGCCAAAATCAAGAAATTAATTCAAAATCAAAATCGAGGAACATTTTTTAACATATTAAATGGAAATAATGTAGGTAAGTAGGTAGATAGACAGGTAAAACTGCCTGTTGTGATGTTACGTGGATCTGTGATTCTCTTACTCATGGAACCAGTTTAACGTTAACGTCATTAAAATGCTTAAAACACTGTGTAAGAAAGCTTCTAAGTAAAGTTTTCTTTGGATCTGGACGTACATATACAGATAAGGTGGAAGATTATCTCCTCTTCACCATCGGCCATACAGCTTCCACAGAAATCATTTGTGAAGGCAATCCTACTTGCATTCTTGCCTGTAAGGCAATGTCCAGTGGTGACACCTTCAATAGCGCTGAGATGTTTCCTGTTTAGAAGGATAAGACTCTTAGAGCGATTCAGAACAATCACTAACGCTACAAGTGAGCAAGGGGGTTTATTGGCACTCCCAGTTTGGGGGGAAGATGAAGTGACATGGCCAAGGAGGTCATACTCAAAACATCTTCATGGCTAAAAATGGTAATATCGAAAAAAGTCCCAGAACCAATAAGAGAAACCCTTAGTTCCAAGCGCCAACGTAAACCCCCCAGATGAGCGGATTAAGGCACCTTGAAGCAAAGCAGTCCCACAGAGAGAGCAGAGAGGGAGGAGTTAAAACCAAGCTCCAAATGACTGCCGGGACCGCTAAAGCTAAACAGACCACAAATGACCTAACACAGACATTAATCGTTGTCAACAAGGCCCGGTCAAACGTCCCGAAGAAAAAAAAAAGAAATACCCTAAAAGGCAAAACATGCGCATTTAAGAAAAAAACACGACCTGATGCAATCGTTGGTGGCAACAAAGAGAAAACTGTATTACGCGGAAATACTCCGCAGAGTTAAGGCCGATCGCAAGTTATGTAATCTTGATCAATTAGTGAAGAAGATCAGATGAATACAGAGAGGCAACATGTTATTCCAACTAAATGAAACCGGTGGAAAAGCAGAGAAATTCAAGGAAATAATGACCGAAACTCTCGGCGCAGATGCGGAGGTCCGATCGCTAACACACCGAAGCACCGTAGAAGTCTGGGATATCGCAGAGGTTACGACAAAGAAAGATATCTGCGAAACGATTAAATGCCAGTTCAAACTGCACTGAAGCGAATGTCATGAGCCTGAGAAAGGCCTAGGGTGGCACGAAAATCATGACCATAAGCTTACCTGCAGAGATCGCAAGCGTTATGGTGAAGGCGAGTAGTATAAAAATTGGCTGGGTGAATTGCCGCATACGGGTTCGCACAGAGCTAACAAAGCTCACACAGTCAAGAACTGTACAAAGGACCCAGTATGTTTTTGGTGCAAAACGACCGAACCGATAAACGCTGGGCACGTAGTCGGTAGTACCAGATGTCCAGTATTTTTGAAAGCCTTAAGTAGCAAGCAATGATGAAGGGTTTACAGATAAATCTTAACGATTGTGCGGCCTCACAAGATCTGCTGGCCCAAATGACTAGGGAAAAGAAAGTTGATATTGCTCTTATCAGTGAACCGTACAAATCCTTAGACTGCTGTAGCAGCAATATGGACCTGTGGACACAACGCTCTGGAAAAAATCGGGGGTCCAGCGAATTACTTCGTAACAGCTAGAGTAAACGGCATCCACTTCTATAGCTCCTACGCACCGCCTAGTCCAACACACAGTAGTTATTGGCGGTAACTTCAAGTTATGGGCTGTAGAATGGGGCAGTGTGGCTACGGACACAAGAGGTAGAGCCCTCTTCGAAGCATTCGCATTATTCAAAATTAGTCCTGCTAACAACGGCGCAAAAACAACGTTTCGTAAAACAGGCAAGGGGTCCATTATTTATAGACCCATTAATGAGCGACTTATTCTGCATAAAACAAAATGGCGGGTAAGGGAAGAGTATATATAGATGGTAGTTACGGATTGGAAGAGGCCCTATCGTATCATCTGACTCAATTAATTACCACAGCGTGTGATGCAACTACTAGGTGGAATGAAAAGTAACCTCTTTGACCGGCAGACATGCCAAATTGTTATTGACGTGTTTGGCATCATGTTGAGTATGGACAAAAACGATTTTGGTTCTCTCATAAAACATAATTTTTTGAGAGGCAAAACGGGGAAGGAAACAAAAGAAAAGTTGGATAAATATTATGGGGCTAATGCTCTGTCAGATTACTTCGTCAAATATTGGTATATTGACGAAAACAGAGCACTTAGAGTAAACCGCCTTCGGGCCCGACGCAGATCTTAACGTTCAAGGGGTAAGCCGGAGTTCCAGGAACGTTTATCTACAATTAGACTGGCGAGTCGCGATCTCGAAAAATCCATCGAGAAGAGCAAGGCAAGATGCTTCAAACAACTATGTAATGAAGCAGACTCACTGGGGAGTATTGTGTAGGGTAATGAGAAAGAATAAAGAAAAATAAGTCCCCACAAATATCCTGTCCGACAATGCTGAAAACAATAGCTGAGCATCTAATCCCACTTGGGCCAACTACGCAACGCATCCGCATGCGGGCAACAAACTCGGAATATGTACCAGAAATCACAACGGATTTAACAATATAGCGCCTTGACCCCACAGCCTTCCAAATATGGCTGCCAAAGCAGCCGTCCATACAGCGACGGTGCAAAAGTGCCTTGAAAAGGGGAAGTTCCCTGAACCATGGAAACTCTAGCATCTGGTTTTGTTAAGTATTAAAATATCACCGCGGGAGTTCTGCAGGTTTCAATCCTAAGACCACTTCCGTGGAATATCATGTACGACGGTGTTTTATGCCTAGCGCTACCGCAAGGAGTTAAGGTGATCGATTTCGCTGATGATACCGCCATGGTGGCTGTGTCCAGGCACATCCAGGAGATAGGGTCCGCCACGGATGAGGCAGTCGCTGTTCTTATAACCAGCAGAAAGACTGTGAAATACCAATCCAATCCGGTCGAAAGAGGCATTAAGATACTTAGGAGTCACGCTCGACAACAGGCTGAAATTATATGATATTACAAAGTACATGTCGAGTATTCTCGTAAAAAGGCATCAAAGATGCGGGCAGCGCATCTCGGGTGCTGCCAAACATTGGTGAGCCTAGATATGCAATGAGAATTCTGCTATCCAGAGTAATAAGTTCCATCCTTTTGTATGCTGCCCCAGTTTGAGATTCTGTATTTTTAACAAACGAAATAAGGAGGAAATTTTCGTTGGTAATCAGAACAATTTGCGGTTTCCGAACAATTTCCGACAAAGCAACCTGTGGATGGACTGGAATTGGAATAGCCCCTAATAACATTCTGGCCTATGAAATGGATAGGGTTTGCATTAGGCTTATCGCGAACAGACAAAATACCACAATTACCAGGAGGGCAAAAGAGGAAGAAACGGCAATATCTGCAGCACTTTGGCAAGTCAGGTGGGACAACATCACTTAAGGTTAATGGACCTACGAGCTGATTCCCAACATTGAAACTTGGACAAAAAGAACGCACGGGGACTGTAATTATCATATTATGGAGTTCCTGTCTGGGCATGGTGACTATCGAAAATACCTCCACAAATTTACAAGCAAGCATTACGGAGGGCCGAGAAGGCAAATAGAAACAATAGAGCAAAAATGCTAACCAGCCCCACGAAGTAATACCTTACGGCAGTCCCGCAGGGGGAGTGGTTTGAAATGTTTAAGGTGTGTGTTAAGTACGTAGGCGTACTCCTAGCATTGATTACTCAGGTTTGGAAATCGTGAATGAAAATAGATCTCGTGCTATTAGTATCTCTGAAGATAACACATTCATGGCGCAACCACAAAAAAGAAAAAAAGCCGCATCCAATTTGCAGTTGAGTACTATGCCATTTCGCATAAGACTGATGAAATCCCCAAACGAGTTGTCTACTTGTAGAGTATGAGTTATCTAATATTATCTTATCTTATACCTGCAGAGTTGACAGCACAATCGTGATTGCGGATGTGTTAACTTTACTTAAGACGGCCACTTTTTTAGTTCGTCATCGTTTTCCATTTCCAGCAGAGTGCCAGAAGAGGAAACCGACAGCTTAGATGTCGCCTGGGATAAATTTATGTCGTCGCTGTCCATTTCTGGAAAGGGTATCGACGCTCCAAGATCTAAGGTTGAATTTTAAGTTTCAGTTAAAGGAGGAGGGGGTTGCTTATCAGCATCCAGCTCATTGTTTTTATAAATAAACCCTTAGGTGCTTTGACTCGAAACCGAACTGAATCATCCCTGTAGTCGGCTATAGAGTTTTAAGGGATACCTTTTTAATCACAATCAGCGCGCATCTATAAGAGCCACTTAGTCGGAAAGGTTGAGTTGCTGTGCCTGATCTCCATAGTGCTTTCTGGGAAGGATTGTTCGGCTGGGATCCAGGTGTGGGTTCTAGGTCTGCTAGGGGTATTTTTACTAGGAAAAACTTCGATTTTTGTAGTTTTAAGGGGAGCACCTTTTATTTTCAGAACTCGTCTCGAGCTTCATTGACCCTACTCAGCATCTAGAATTCCACAAGTTCGATGCTCAGGGTAAAAGTCTTCAAGGCGTTAGACAAATTCAATTATCACAGTGCAAATTTCTCCTTAATTGAGATAAAACATCTCGCAATCCAAGAATCCAATGACACAAGGTCTTACTCCTAATATCCACACTTAAACTGATAATTACCAGAAATCCATGGCCTATTTTAGCTCTGTTAATAGAACCTCGAACTTTAAAAGTCCGATCAGAACATCATCAAAAGAGTTCAAATACCAGAACGTCTTAGAGCTTCTCGACACAGGCGCTGCCTTAAGCCTCATAAAATTAAAGACAATAAGCCCAGATGAATGTTTAAATACAGTCACCATTACAACATTAACAGGTATAAGTAGCATACCTACATCGACACTAAGTAATACCTATTAAACTAAATCTAGAATTCATTCATAGGTAAAAGATCATTTACAAATTTTAGATAATTGCAAGTAACTTCCCAATCACACAAGATGGCATAACTGTTGAAGATTTCGTCAGAAAGTTCAACATAGTAATAGACTGCAAGGACAATACGTTCAAATATCACCATAAGAACAACCTTTGGTCTACGCAATGCCCCACCAACATGAGTACATTACTCTCTGGATTACAGGGTGCAAAGTGCTTAATCTACTTGAATGATATAGTAATCTATGGATTATATATAGATATGCTAGAAAATTTATTCAAAAACTGCGAAAAAATAATTAACTCTTCGTAAAGACATGCTATTCAAATGGGACGTACTTTATGATGAATCTTTCAAAATATTAAAAGAAGCCATAACGAAATCGCCCATATTAATCTATCTAAACCTTACGAACGTATTCTATATCACTACTGACGCCAGAAACGAAGCCACTGGAGCAGTACTTTTACAAAGAAATCAAGATGCGAACAATTTGCCTATAGCATACGCTAATACAATATTAAATAAAGCAGAAATGAATAATCCTATCTACGATCGACCTTTTGAAGTCGTTACCGACCAAAAGCCACTTTGTATGGGTGATTAACTTAGAAGAGCGCTCTTTAAGTATCAAGTGCTGGCGCATCAAGCGAGAAGACTTCGATTTTACGGTAACACATAAAGTTGAATATCTTAACACAAACGCAGACGCCCTATCATGGTTAAATACAGCTTAAGTGAAAGCATTGATTCGCAGTCAAAGTACATTACTTCCAGGCGATATTGTGCATTAAAGCCAAGATTTCACCTTAAAGAAACACATTTGCTAGAGCATTCATTCTTATTTTCTTCTTTTTCCCAGTTTCGTTATCATTCTATGGTTTGTAAACACAACACCGGCATAAACAGTAGTACTTTCTTGTGCAGTAGTACAACCACTGAACAAAACGGTGTACACTTGGAGTCGATTTAGAGTTCTAGATAAATCATTTACTAAATGAAGATTTGTGTTTAACTACAACAACTCCATGATAAAAACAATACAAAAAATCTAGAACAAAATATGAAACCTATGAAGATCCTACATTGCCTGCTAAATAGAAATAGAAGAGAAATAGAAGAAGCACACCTTCACGGAACAAAGGCGACCTCGTCAACGGAATAGGGTCATACGTTTTTTTCCGAATAATGGACGAGCAGGACGCGTCCAAGTTCTGAAGAGAACTCTCAGAAAAGCAAGAGAATTCGTATCACCTGTATCACAGTTTCAAACCTCATAAACTTATTCAACGAATCAACACAGCACATGAACAAAAATCTCAACACCATTTCTAAACAAATAAACAAAAACACGATGCAGTTAACCTTACATAATTTCGACGAAATAGCTAGCATAGTGTCTATGTGCGCTTCATAAAACTGGAAAAACAATTTGAACTCTTACCTAGCTTTTATACAAACCCTCCTTACTCCCGATTAAATTGAAATCAAACATTTACCGATACAGTTGGCAGCAAGATAAAAGCACCTAGCGAAAATTACAGACGGTACATATTCCTCTAAGAAAAAAAATTAAATGAATGTGTAACAGTGTTCACGAACCAGGTCCTATACCGGCAGAATTTCATGATACGTAATCACAACATAAACAACTGTATCCTACAATTGATCTCAGGCAACACAAGTCCAACAACTTGCGAAACCAAAATGGTTCAACCAAACTACGAAATTTGGTTCAATATTATTAACAAAAACTTTACACACGTCATACCAAAACCAACGTAAGAATTCTGTGCCCAGCGCAATAGATAACTCTAATAATTAACCATTTACCTCACGCATAGTGATAAAATCAAAAAAAAATTTACTGTTTTTCTTTTTCAATTTAGAAACTGAACGAGTAAGGCAAAACAAAAATATTTAATTTGATTTAAATAAAAAAACACGTACCTTCGCCATATATGGCTGCTTGTGCAGTTGCACTTTTTCGAACGAAAAAAGTGAAAAATATATATATTTTTTAAAAATTTATTAGTCAAAAACTAATATAGGATTTTCTAATAACGACATGACAACTTTTTTTAAATAAAAGGCAAACCATTTGAGATATTTCAAAAACTTTATTATTGGCTTGAAGTACAATCAAAACATTTATGAATGGAACTGGACGTCGTTCATATGGCTACCGCGGGCACGTTTTCAGCGGTCGATTCGTTGGACCCAATTTTCAACGACTCGGCCACACATTTCAGCCGAAACGGTCGCTATTTCGCGTTCAATGTTAGCTCTGAGCTCTTCCAACGTCGTCGGCGTGTTGGCATAAACCAATGACTTAACGTAGCCCCACAGAAAATAGTCAAGCGGCGTTAAATCGCACGAACGAGGCGACCAATCGACTGGCCCATGTCTTGAGATAACACGTTCACCATACTTACTCTTCAATAAATCGATTGTAGCGTGTGCTGTGTGGCTTGTGGCACCATCCTATTGAAACTACATGTCGTCCAAGTCCATATCCTCCAATTCAGGCCAAAAATAATCGGTGATCATGGCGCGATAACGCTGACCATTCATAGTAACGTGACAATTGTTATCGTCGACGAAAAAATATGGCCCAATAACGCCGCTGGCAGGCAAACCGCACCAAACAGTTATTTTTTGTGGATAAAGTGGTGATTCGTGAAGCACATCTGGGTTTTCACCCGACCAATAACGCATATTTTATTGAGGAACCCACTGAGCCAAAAATGAGCTTCGTAACTGAAGATGATTTTGCGATGAAACTCATCATCTTGGCGTATCTTCTCCAGAACCCAATCGAAGAACGTTTGTAGACGTTGCTTGTTAGTTTACTTTACCATGATGAAAATGTTGAGTTTACTGAATAAATTGACAGTGACAGTTTGATGATTAGTGAAAAAGTGCCTTCACAAATTAAATTCAAAGTTGTCAAGTCGCTATTGGAAAACTCTATATCTACATAATATGGAATAAAATATGCAAAAATTATAGATTGAATGAAGCAAAGCAATTTCGGTCCTTGCTTAGACTTAAAGAAACTCCACACTTCTTGCACATACTGAAAGACCTATATCGGCAATCATTTTGGCATAGTTGTCTCGTTTTTTGCCATTCCGGAATGTGGTTAATTAAATCTAAGCGGACGAAATCCAGTGGAAAATTTTTAAATCGTTTTCTTATCGTTTTCTCTGTTAGACTCATTGAGCAGACTGAGGTCAAATTTGGGGAATTAGCACTTGTTTTTTTGCGTTTTTGAGTGAAAGAAACGTCCTCCACTTCAACTTTTGCCATTTTTTCAATTACCATGCGTTCCCTCGTCCACTCTTTTTCTTCTCCTTTTGTACTGGAACAATAACGTTAGGAATCCTATTCAGTCACACCGTTCCCATTGGAAGAAGACCCGATTTTGTTAAATAAACTTGAAGTGTCGGGCTGTTAAACTAGTTTTCAAAAAACAATTTGTGGTTCTTATGCCTTGGAACTGTTGACACTAAACCCGAAAAAATATTTCCACTAATACCCAAATCAGGTCCACCATCTGGTATAACATTACTTTGCTTACCATCGATCAATTCAAAGTAGCTGAACCCAGAAATACCGATAAGAACGAGATTTTTGTAACCGCATTTATGTGGCTTTTTCGGGTTATAATGTTAAAGATGATTTCGGCACTTAATGGGTATTGTTTCCTAGTCCACTGCTAGGTGTTCTGCCTTTGGTATTAGAAGAAGCCGATCTCCTAATTTGTTTAGGAAAGGTCTGACTTTAAAATGCTTGTCATGTCCTCGCCTGCATGTCATTGATTCATATACAAAGGACTGTCCTAGCTGAGAGTTTTAGTAGCCTCTAGTTGATGGTAATTTGATAAGAAAAATAAATAAAGAAAACCCAACAAATTGTTGCATTTCATCAAGTAATATGTTTCCTGGCCTATTGATATTTTCCTATAAGGCTTTTTTATTTGATTCTTCCACAATCATGTCGAACAATTTCCGGGTAAATTGTCAGCATGAGTCTCAAATGCCTACATTCCTGCAGGAAGATATGTAGTTCCTAAGAAGGGATAGTCGCCTTCTTCCTACGGATTACGTTTTTCGTTCTTTTAGTTTATCTTTCCCTTATCACTTTTTACAGACAAACTAGACGACGGCATATTATCTTCGAAATCAAATTCACTGTATTCATCTGTTTCAGGTATTTCTACATGACACCCATGATCGCTAACTTGTTCATCTTCTTCCGACTCGAGTACTTCGTCTTCACTCTTCGCCAGGTGGTACAGCACAAAACCCCGATTTATTATAAAATGAACTTGATGGAATCTTTGTTCACCACGAAAAGAGGGGAACTTCATTCTATGCACAGGGAGCCGTATATGGTACTCCTAAATTCTACGAATATTTCAGTGCATTATTAAGGAGCAATATATGGACTTGCTAAAAATGCGACAATTTGAAATACCATATGGGGGACAATCCGATCTTTGCCATTTTGGTATGATATCTATTCCATAGAGAAGAAAGCTTCTCAACGAACTCCTGAAGCAACATAGAGTTGTTAAGGAGTACAGTCATATCACCATTATGTTTCTCATAACCAAGGCATAATCGATAGGCATTTCCACTTTATCTGCAGTTTGAGGTTCTTGCAATTCAGCCCTGGCTGGCAATGTCCTATAAAATGTGTTCCGGTTGCTGTATAATATTCGGAGAGTTTTTATGACTTCAGGAATCATGAAAGGCCATGTAATATAATATTCGGTGAGTTTTTATGGCTTCAGGAATCATGATAGGCCACGGAAGGTGATCTTTAACGGGTAAAAGGTCTTTCCCGTGAGGACATCAATGTTGAGTTTTCTGCATTTGAGTAGCCTGAGATTTGAGTACTGTGTTCAAATAAGGTAATAAACACTGATCTCTCAGCCGGATACCAACAAAAATTGCGTAATTCTTTGAGCATGTCATTAATTTTTGTTAACTGGGCATTGTTGAGATCATGAATTTTTTCCCCGTCGGTCGGTAAATGGAACGTGTGCTGTTTTAGGTTGATTTGATTCAAAAAGGTGTTGAGGCAGTGATTCTGGTTTTGGCTTAATAAATATAGTATTGTTTCAATTACCAAACCATCTCGCTAGTTCCTCTGAATGGACAAGTTTTGTCGCCTCGACTGAAGTTGCGATAACTGATAAACTGATTTCTATAGATATTATTATTATTATTATTATTATCAAGGGAACGATACAAATTAATTTGAAGGGTCCGGGATTTAACGCCGGGGTACTATGCCCATGTGGCGCGTTTTTGTCAACAACAGAGTACTGAGTTCCCATGTTGTCCCCCACCTACGTACTTACCGCGCCCAACACTGCTTGATTTCGGTGATCTAGTGGGAACCGATGCTTTCAGTGCGATGGCCACACGTTTTTTTCACGTTTGTTGGAGAAATCCTACCAGTTTGTATTCCATACGTATCCGTACCAAAATACACACAATCGTTTCTCTAACTGCAACAATTTTTTGTTTGCCGGAACTTCAAGTATTTAAGAATTCTGAGCATTGATACATCACTCCACTAATCTGGCTTGGAACATGCGTTGGAAAGCTACTGTAATTGTACGTCATTTCAGTATATGTAATTCATTTGAAGCGTAAACAACAATAATTTTTTTTTCACCCAAATATGTCGAACTTTGTGCCTGAAAAAGTGTTTTTGCGGGGAGTTCTTCTTCATTACTTTAATATGAAGAAAACTGCTACCGAAAGTCATCGTCAATTTGGTGGAAGCTTATGGTGAACATGCGCTAGCGGAGCGAACGCGCCAAATGTGGTTTGCACGATTTAAAAGTGGTAATTTTGGCTTGGAAGAACGTCCTAGGCAGCCAAAAAAGTTTGAAGGTGAAGAACTGGAAGCTTTCCTCTATGAAGACTGTTGCCAAATACAAGAAGAGCTCGCGGAATCTTTGGGTGTCACTCAAGCAGCCATCTTAAAACGTTTGAAAGTAGCTGGATATATTTAAAAGCAAGGAAATTGGGTTCCACATGAACTCAAGCCGAGAGACGTCGAAAGGCGGTTTTGCATGTCCGAAATGCTGCTGGAACGCCACAAAGGGAAGACAGTTTCGGATTGTTACTGTTAATGAAAAATGGATCCATTAAGACAACCCCAAACGCAAAAAATCATATGTGAGACCCAGCAAACCAGCCAAACCAACGGAAAAGGCGAATATCCATGGCGCGAAGGTAATGCTCTGTATTTGGTGGGATCAGATGGGTGTGCTGTATTATGAACTGTTAAAACCCGGTAAAACCATCAATGGACAACGCTACCGAAGAGAGCACCTGCCTTATAGCCCAGACCTTGCCCCTTCTGACTACCGTTTGTTCCGGTCGATGCAGAACGCCCTCACTGAAATACGGTTCACAGCAGAGCAGAATATCAAAAATTGGCTTGATTCATTCTTGGCTGCCAAGCCGGCGCAGGTCTTTCGGAATGGGATCCACAAATTGCCAGAAAGATGGGAAAAAGTCATAGCTTCAGACGGGCAATACTTTAAATAATACTCCTGTACATGTTTTTCTTAAATAAACGTTCAAATTAAAAAAACAAAAAACCGCACGAATTAAACCCAATAGTTTTTTTTTTTTTTATATAGGGTGATTCATCGTAAGGTATGGTTTTCAATAGGCGTTTTTGACAGATCCTATCAAAGTGCCTTACCATTTTTATTCAGTATCGTTTGGCAAGTTATCATAAAAAGGCTTACATCACAACATCGTCTCCAAATTGTTCAGCTGCATTACGAAAATCAGCGTTCTTTAAGAAATGTTTTTCGTGCGATTCGAGGAACTTACATAATCGACCTACGGAAACCACTATTGCCAATACTATCCACAAATTTGAGTCCCAGTTTACATTGGTGAATGATAGGACCGGTTAGACCACATCCAGCACGTAGAGAAGAGACTATAGCAGCTGTAGCTGAGAGTGTACGCGAAGACCGTGACAAATCGATGATGATGATGATGATGATGATGATGATGATGATGATGATGATGATGATGATGATGATGATGATGATGATGATGATGATGATGATGATGATGATGATGATGATGATGATGATGATGATGATGATGATGATGATGATGATGATGATGATGATGATGATGATGATGATGATGATGATGATGATGATGATGATGATGATGATGATGATGATGATGATGATGATGATGATGATGATGATGATGATGATGATGATGATGATGATGATGATGATGATG